>SRPP01000100.1:0-64403 GCA_018360055.1 Claviceps monticola
TGCCCACGCAGTAACGCCAGCGACGGCGGCGTCGAGACTGTCATACATCACCTCTGGCGGTGGCAGATGGTCGCGGTCGCGGAAACCGGGCCCCCAAAGGTCTGTAAGATCGCAATCCTCGCCTTCAACCACCTCGCGGAGCTCATCATTGTTACGACGCCGTGGCACGTAATCTAATACGCGCCGCCGTGGCAGAGGAGGTACGCGTTGGAGCTCAGAATCAGCACCCAAAGCGGCTTCGCGATCATTTTCGGCGTTCTCATGGGAAGACAAGCAACTAATAGAGTTGTCAGATCAATCACCCTGCGATGGAGGCGCGGAAGGACGTCGCGATGGGCTGCGTAACGCGCCAAGCTAAGCACTCGATGGCTGCGATGATGAAGACGACGGAGAGCTCATTTTGAACTTGATAAAGCGATAAGAAGTAAAAAGTATAGCTTTAAGAAATGATAACATGCATTCGAAAGCTGTGGTGAAAAAAAAAAAAGTGTTGTTGACGCAACGCGCCGCGTGATGGGGTCCTTACCTCCAAGGCAAGCGCTAGATAGAGTATATACCGCGCTAGCAGGGTACCAGAAACACACTATATCGTTTTAGGCAATTTGGGTGGTGATTAGACAGTTATTGAGGTGCTCATTAAGGTCTCCCCTCCGTAGCCAAGGTTTTCCGATCTGTTCGATTATTGGACGATGCATTCCTAACCGACCCCTGGACCCTGACTTGACCCTTGATTCCGTTTCTGGCGCTGTGCCGGAGAGGAGAACTTTTGCGCCGTGATTTTCATCTGCGACCAGAAGGCCATTTCTGCGTTTGTGCTTTACGGAGTACGTATCTCGCTGACAACTACGGAGTACGACGCAACTGTTACGTTTTGATGGTGCGCTACGCCTCACTTCACATCATAAACTCTGTGATGGACTCCTCTTTGGTATTGCTCTTGTGCTCTGCGGAGTCAATGCCGGCGTTGGAATGAGTGCGGGCACAAGCCCGACCATGTTCGCCAAGGTACAGCAACAGCACCCTGACGTCAGGATTACTTGCGGCGCAGAATAGGGGACTCCTGGATGCGTTTCGAGGGTCCTTGAATCCTCGGCCTCGGTCCATTGGGCTTCGTTTCGTCGAATTTTCTCCTTGTTTCTTGGTCCTACGGCTACGGGGACTAGAGGCTGCCATGTCAGGGCAGAATGATGCCCTCGGAAGCATGGTGAATCTCAGCAAAGCGGAAGAATTAAACGGTTGTCGCGATCGAGAGTTTGGTGGTGAGATCAGGGTCTTGCAAGGCCCCCGCCAATCTTCTGCATGGATGCAGCCAAGTTACAAGTGCCCAAGGCGTGCAAGTGCGGCGCCCAAGACACGATAGACCAGTTTCGTTGGGAAGCCCCCACTATCAACTCAGCCTGGGCTGTCCCTGTCTTCCAGAAGAAAGTTGGCAACATACCGACGAAGGGTCCAGGTGAAATGAGACCAATTAAAAGGTGCACTCCTGTGAGTCCTGTCGGCCGAATGGACGAGCGCGTGATGTCGCTGTGACGCGAAATAGCTCTCATTGGCATCGCAACCCGCATAATGCACCGGTCACGACTCACTTGCAGTGGCAGTTCGGACAGTAGCTCCGCGCGGACAGCACTACGAAGTAGGCACCGCTCGCACAGGCCGTCGACTGATACTGGAATTTACAGAGCATAATGCAACGAGTCGAAGCCTAATATATCACCCGAACTAGATCCGTCTTGGCAAGGAACATGTAAGTATGTATGTGTATGTATGTGTATGTATGTGTATGTATGTGTATGTATGTGTATGTATGTGTATGTATGTGTATGTATGTGTATGTATGTGTATGTATGTGTATGTATGTGTATGTATGTATATGTACCTCGGTATAGCAATGGCATAGGTATATGTATGATACGAGTCAAGACACGACGCGATATGGCGACGGCGGGGTCCATGTACGTAGGGTTTTTCGCTTCTTGCTCGGCCCAACGTCGAGCAGCGAGCTGCAGCTCCGCGAAATATGCATGCACGTCCTGCATGGGTGGGAGCAGTTGACGACGCTGGTTTTTATTACTTTCTGCAGTTCCATTTATCTGCGACTACATGTGACTAAACAAAGATGGAAATGCGCAGGTCAAGCTGCAGGAGACGGGGAAGAAGAGGGGAAAAGGGGGGTCGCTGCAGGTAAAAGGGGACCACGGCTCACTGCAGGAAATATAGACGAATGGCATGAGAGGGCAGGCAGATGGGGATGTTGTTGACAGCATGGGATACTGTCATGGGGTTCCCAGTTCCGGGTCCCTTACGAGAGCGCACGCGTGTGAGACAACGAGGATATAGTTAATCTGGGAAGTGAATCGTGATGCATCAAGAAAGACAGGATCGGGGGGGTGTACGAATATCCGTGGGTCGACGGGAGGTAACGGAGTGGGGGGTGGCACAAAGGGGCGCGTCTGCAGAATTTAGAAGGCGCACGAGGGGCAGCGGCTGGTTTGGGCCCTGCTTGAAAGTTGAACGCAGGCTGGGATAGGATGCCGGGTGGGATGCCGGGTGGGATGCAGGCCCGGGATGAATGATCATTGATGCTGGATTGGCCCCCTGCACCTGCGCTAGGCCGAGATGGGGCAAGGCGGGCTGTCGGTGGGGCACAGGGGTCCTCGCCTTCAGCTAGCTCCAGCGGGCAGCTTGTGCTTGGCCGCAGACTTCGTTCTCATTCTCGATGGCGTCGATCTGGCTGGCAAGCTGGTCATGGAGCTGCTTGGAAGGTACTGCAGTCGTGGAGCCCTGGAAGTCGTGGACCGAGTCGGGTGGGCATGGGCTTTCTGCTTTCTGGTTTCATGCGCAACATTGCCTGGCTTTGCTCAAAAGTCGATGCCTCCCACGCGTTCCTGTCAGCAGCAAAAGTCGCCTCCCCTCCTACCGCAGAGTACATACTTGAGATTCAGAACACCAACGACTAACTCTGGCAGCACTTGCATCGACAGATAGAGAGACAACTTCACTACACGACAGACAGACCAACAGCAACAGACAACATATCCCAACAAATCGACTGACCTCTCGTCACGCAGACGTCACGGCCGCCCTCCTCTCCGCGCTTTCCTGGACCTGTCCAGTACCTGCCCTGTCTTCCTAGGCTCCCGAACTCGCTTCATCAGACTCGCTCCTTCGGCTCGCTTCGTTCCAAGACGCCTCGGCTCCCTCTCATTCCATTTTACCTTTTTCTTCTTCTTATTGAACACAAATATACATTACACTCGCCTTGCGACCGCCGCCCGGACGTCTCATACGATCGTCCTACCCGCAAGCACCCGCCAAAGTCAAGCCATCGTCTCGACCGCTGCCGTACGCTTTATACTCTTCGTACCTTGTCGCACGAGACGCGCGTTGCCTGCTACAACCGGGCATACAGATCGACTTGGTTGTACGCTGCTTGCCACAGAAGCAAGTCATCTCGCATCCGGCGCATATTCCAACTCTGCTTCAGTCGCCGACATGGAAGCTAGAAACGCCGCGGGCCGCCGCGTCTCGCTCCTCAACGATGACAGCGTCAGCTATGAAACGTCTCACATACACCATGTACAACACAATCAGCAGCAAAAGTTTGCGTCGGGCTTCCCGTCCGCCGCTAGCCGCGTCCTTGCTCGGCCGCAGCCCACACCGCGAAGCAGCTCGTCGTCACCAAACACTCCCGAGCTCTGGCGGTCAGATTCCTACGACTCTCAGATGAGCAACGACTCCGTTTCACCCTTGACGCCGTCGGTCGACTATGCCTATACACGAGGCGGTCTCTACGGCAGCGAAGTCTACCCCAAGCGGCCTGCCTACGTTGACCGCAGCCGAGCAACATCGTACGACGACGAAAACACCTCCACTACCGCCTCTACTCCCACTGCTGCGCCCTCAAACTCGGCGCGACCGGCCAAGCGGTACCCCTGCCGATACCGAGACACGCACGGCTGCGAAAAGACGTTTACCACCTCCGGCCATGCATCGCGGCATTCCAAGATTCACACGGCCGAGAAGGCGGTTCAATGCACCTATCCGAGCTGCCAAAAGAAGTTCACCCGAGCCGACAACATGAAACAACATCTGGAGACGCACTACAAGGACAGAAACCGGACGACAGTGAGCCTTCGCGTCCCGACCGCCCCTGCTCTCACCGAGATACCTCGCCCCTCGACTACTGGTCGCAGCCGCTCGTCCACATGCAACACCTCGACGAGCAGCATTGGCGGCCAGTCCGATGTCATGCAGTGGGAATCCGATGTCTGTTCTCCCTCTGGCCAACAGCGGCTGCCCTCTCCGACCACTAGTTCGTGGGGAGCGCACCTGTGTAGCAACAGAACCGGCGCGATATCACCAAATAGCGGCCTCGACGCTCTGGCCATGGCTGTCGCTTGCCAAGACGAAACATCGAGGACTTGAAGAATTCATAATTGGCCTTCCTTCTGATCCTTCTAAAAGAACCTGTTTTGTCAAGAAAAGGAAACTTCCTTTTTCTCATCTTCTCTTCTCGCCCCAAAATTTGTCTAGCGGTGAGCCAGTAATGCTTCATGATCCTGCGCTTCACCGCTGCTTCGCGCCGCGTTGGCTTCGTTCCTTCGCCCTGCACACCCTGCTGCACGCCCTGCTGCACACTTGTCAACGACAAACAAACAGTCGCTCTTGCGCGTAGCATCACAACGACTGTATATGGAAAAGCCTGAAATTTTTCAGGACAACAATGCTGCGCCACAAGCATTTTCAACGCACACTCGTGTTGATGCGACTTGCTGGCACCGGGAGTTCGGCACCAATTGTTGCGCTTGCACAGGGACACGTGTTGCGCAATTCTGGAAAACACTGTCGGGTAACTTTGATCCGTCTCATCACCAGGCTTGATGCGCAGACTTAGCCAGCCACTACTCCTTCGCTGCAGAATGGCGGAGACAGAATGCGCATCTGTTTCAATTAGGGCGTTGTGTTTCGAATGTCAGTGACGACGGACAGAAGACGAGGAGGGGGAAAAGGATGAAACTAAGGCTGCAGAAAGAACCGTATTCTGTTCCGGAAATAGTCTGGGAGTAAGCGGAGCCGGTTGCTGTTGCAGTTGCAAGGATTCGAATTGGCTACACGGCGCGTCGTGAATAACCGCCACTAAACTCAGACTGAGCGAGCAAGAAGCAGAGGACTGAGTATATATTTTGTTTTTGGGATCGACCTGGGCTGGCGTTGGGTAATCAATGATACCATTCTGTTCTTGTTGTCATGGTCTGGGCTTTGCCCAGCCCTCAGCAATATAGGTGTCAATTGTACAGAGTTCAGGAACTTGTACAATGCGTATTCTTTTGTTGTCTTCCATGGCGCAACGGAATTGGGCACATCACCCAGACGGCGGCGCAGACACCCGCGATTGGCTCTTGGAGCCAGGCCATCACACTTGTCATCATTTTTGATCTTGTCACCATTTTGAATAGAGCATTCATATTGGCACAGCATAAATTTAATAATGGCACAGCATTTTCCATAATTTTTGGGCTCATTTTTACCCCGCCAAATTACAGTGGGAAGTAGATGACCAAATTGTACACATCTCGTATGTGCATGTCTCAACATCACCACGCCGCCCGAGGCCTCGGCGATTCACCTTAGCTTCTCGACTCGCTCAATTCAATTGCATAATACATTTTCGGTAATCTCAATGTTCTATCATTGTATCTACCCTTACGTACGTCATTCGTGGCCCCGCAGAACACGCCGGCACCTAACTACAGGCTACTAAGTCAATTGCGTAGCCGGGACAACCTCCTCAACTTGCCCGGTCTCGCTGATCATGGTCAGGGCCTGCGATGACGGTCCAATTATTTTCGAGGCGTTGATAGATGAAGATGATCGCGATGCCCCACCTCTGCCTTTGCCTCGTCCGCGCGGTATCATCGGTGTCATCGGTGTCACCGGTGTCATCTACTTTTGCCTTCGGCTCTCTCCATACCTTGTTGATATATGCGTGGACGTTGGCATTGATATGGTACACGCAAAGTTGTTGCTGAGTATCAGGAAGGATGCGATCGAGGACGTTCTTCAAGGCCTGCTCCTTATCCGTGATGATGACCTTCGGGGCCGGTATGTCGAGCTCACGGCGAAGCTGATCCGAGATGTTCGCACAGAATGCTATATCCCTCCTCTTTCTCGGTGTTGACAAGACCAAAGGCGAAGTTTGCGACCGTTTTCTGGTCCGTGACGCTGGTTACTTGGAACAGATACATGTTGAATCGGTTCGTCTTGTAAGTGCTATCAACGCCGAGCACCTCCGGGAACATCTTCCAGCTCTTCTCACACCAAGGATATGTCTATATGATTGGATCGGATACGCTGCTGATCATCATGTATGATTGAATGCTTCAGATTCTGTTCCTGAAGGATCCGAAACCACGCTTGGGTCGCAGACAGCCCGTCTAGCCTCTCGGTTTGAAAGCGTTGCCGATCGTTGTATTATATCTTGGGTGCGGAAGAAGGAGTGTCGAGCGTCACTTCGTTCACGGATGATCATGCCCATCTCTCTAGCTGGCAGAGCCCGCAGCCGAGATAGCTCTCTTGAGAAATCTTGCTGCTCTTGCGTCCGACGAAGAAGGATAGCGTGAGCCGAGAGGGATGGAGGCTCGGAGGATGGTTATGCGTGCCAGAAGTCGTGTATGTCCACTTCCAGTTCCTCTTCTTAGTTGCTGAGGCGTCTACTTTGACCTCACAATCCACCTTTTTGGCTTGAGGACTGTCGAAGTCCTCGGCAGCCGGCTTTTGGATGGCCGAGAAGCTCCTCCATCGCAACACATGGAACAACAGGTTGGCACCTTTTTTGCCGCTGTTATCTACGTCTCTAGGGTGAGCTGTCGACTTCTTGACGAACGCGACACTATTCTCAATTCCCCAGCTTTGGATCGCCTTGAAGACCTCGTCCAGGCTATCATATCATACAGGCCTGAGGGCGGCAACGGTGGGATTTCGCGGACTTCAACCAGTCGGGATGGGTGCACCCTCCACGACAGAAGTGACGGCAGTGCTTACAGAATGCCTGCCAATCGGCAGCTTGATCGGATTCGATGTGGGAAGGCACGTTGGAAGACATTGCTAGCGGCTTGACTTGAAAGCGTGGGAAGTTGGAACGGTGGGAGTCGAGGCGCGACGCTAACGAATGATGATGAAAAGTTTGCTGGGTGGCGTAGTTAACGCGTTGATGAGCAGACAGTGTGCTCTCCTTGAACACTGTCTGTGTGCGAAAGGATACATAAAAAAGTGGACAAGGTCACGAGAATTATGGAGAATGCTGTGCCATGTATGAATGCTCTTTGAATATTGTCACCAATTTGAATCTATGTAGTCTCGATTGTGGCATCTTGCCAACCTGACCAATGACCGCATCCATTTCCTGTGACAGTGCAAATAAGTCGTGAGATGAACATGTGGTGTAATCCTCATTGCAGAATGTTGCACACATACAGTACATACATACATACGGAGTACATACGTACCTACATGCACATAGGTAGTGAACAGAACGAGCCGATACGAGCCGGCAATTTTACGGCATGGGCCGGTACGAAAACGAGCTAGGCTCTAGCTACCTACCTATCTAGGTAAGTAGTCCCCTCGTTCTAGTCTACCTATACCAAGTCTAAGGTTAGGTTATTGATCTGCACACCGCCAAGCGCTACACTAATTGTGTGGTCACTGAGTTATTCATAGGAGCACGAGAAACGGCAACGGCAATCTGCAAAGGGTATTGCAGTTTTCGAGGCGGAAGTAACTGACTGAGGAGAGAGGGGGAGGGGGAGGAGTTTGCGTGTTACTAGGGGTCCTCATTGCGCGGGATACGCGTGGGGGATGCACTACCTATGTACATACATATATAAATACATACATACATATGTACATATGTACATACATAATACGGTTTATTAAGGAGATATGGCAAAAATGGGATCGTACAGTGATTGGCAAGGCCCCGGAAGGGCGCAAGGGGATATGGTTGAGAATTGTTGCACAACGTAGAGGCCAACTAACTTGCCACGGCCCACTTGGCCAGACATTGGTGTGTGGCTGTTCTTAACTTCTTTCTTGTGTAATGTACACAGGTATCTGCGCTGGAAGATGTAGGCTGGGTTGTTGGATGTGCCGATTTTGCGATTTGCGGCTGTCTTTGTAGGAGTGTTTGTGTGTCATGGATGTATGCATGTCCATGTCCATGTCCATGAACGAGGCTCAGGAGACAGCAGGCAGGGGGCAAGTATGTAGGTGCTGCACTGAATAAGATTATAGGTTGTTGGTACACAGTCAACATCATGTAGAGTCAAATCAAAACAGCAATATATGTACATACTCCGTATATCAACAAAAAAGCCTACAAAGGTTACACGTGGTACACATCAAACCCAGTTCTTCGGACCAGTCCCGGCAGATCTTTCACATGGAAGCATCTTCGAGGCTCCTTCGGGTCTCCCTCCTCCGGTGTCTTTCCGGATGTGACGATGTTTGTGTCATCAGAAAACCAACCCTAAGCGTCAAGCATCTCTCCCTCGCGACCTCAGCTTCCTGTGCAGGCCCCCAGGGACGTTATAGAGACTAGGAAGGGAACAGTATTGGTGAGATGGAGGATTCCTGCGGTGCTCCAGCGGTAAGCAGTAAGCGGTAAGCGGTATCCCTTCTGTGAGCCGGTTATCGAAGTCGAAGAGCAGTAGTGCCTTTCTATCCGTCGTTAAATTCTCGAAACGCGTCCGTCAGCGTCAGATTGGCGCGGTACGTCCACCACGGTTCCTTATAGCCCGCCCACTTAACTAACATACCGCGCGTCCCCTTCCACGGCCCTGCTGGCGTGTCACTTTGGAGCGGTTGCACACGGCGCAGTTGCGGACAAATTGGCGCACGGTAAGGTACTGCTAAGGCCAGTACAACACACATCATCGTCGTTGGTGCATGCCGGCGCAGGGGAGGAGTAGGGAGGAAGAGATGTTGACGTTGAGGCGCGCAGGGCGGCGCGAGTGCGCACGGCTGAGATCTGAAGAATTGCGCATATGTCGCCTTGAACGGTCTCCTTTGTAACCATGGGTGGAGTAAGCCAGCGGTCGCGAATTAACTGGAACTTACGCTCGCTGAGGCGCTCGTCCGACGCGTCCTTGAGTATGACCTGGTCGCGGCGGGAAAGGAAGTCGTGTTTTTCGGAGTCCTTGCCGGCGCGGAACTTGATCGTGAAGTTGTAGTAAGATAACTCCTCTGCCCATCGGATTTAGCGTTCAGAGAGCATGCGAGTGGTCATGAAATACTGAAGATTGCGGTGGTCGGAGAGGATGGTGAATGTCTTCCGGCAACTGCGGAGCTCGCCACGAAAATGTTTGACGGTCGAGATGATGGACATGAGCTCCTTGTCATGGATCTGGTAGTTGATCTCCGCAGCCGTGAGCTTCCGTGAGTAAAACCCGACGGGGCGCAGGAAATTATCGTGACCGACTTGTGAGACAACTCCGCCCAGTCCGTACCCCCGAGCTGTCAGCTTCGACAACGGTCTCGAGCTCCGGGTCATATATCGCAAGAACGGGGGCGCAGATGAGGATCTCCCTCATGCGGTCGAAAGCGGTCTGGTGGGCTTCGTCCCATCGCCATAGCTTGCCACGGCGTATGAGCTCGTTGAGGGGCGCAGCGATGTCTGCGAAGTGAGGCGCGAATTCCCTGTAGAAGTTGGCAAACCCCAGGAAGGAGCGGACTGCAGAGGCGTTGGTAGGCTCTTCCCACGCACTGATGGCTTCAACTTTGTCCGGATCTACTTTGATCCCGACACCTGCCTCGACGATAAATCCGAGGTACTTGACCTGCGTAACGTTGAAGGCGCACTTGGAAAGGTCGATATTCAGGCCGGCGGCTAACATGCGGCTGAGCACGAGGTTCACCTTGGCGAAATGGTCGGCCTCATCTCCGTCTGTGTAAATGATGACGTCGTCCATGTAGGCGGAGCAGAACACGTCCAGAGCGTCCCCCAGCACTGTATTGATCCAGCGTTGAAAGTGTGCCGGGGGGCGCCCGTGAGGCCTGCCTCCCATCCGGGAGACCCTTCGCCAGTTAGCCAAAGCTCTCCACATGACGAAATTCGACGTGCGTGCCGCGTTCCACCGCATGCGAATGGCCGCGGGTGAGGAATGGAAGTCAGCTTTTCGGACGCGCCTGGGTTCATACGAGTGGCTTGTTTGCCCTTTTGGGGATAGCGATCTTTGGAGGTGATGGCGTTGAGGCCGCGGTAGTCGACACAAAAACGGAGACCACCGCCGGGCTTGCGCGCGAACAGAACCGGCGAGTTGGCAGGGGAGGCGGAGGCACGGATCCAGCCCTTGTCGAGAAGGTCAGTGAGGGTGGCTCGAAGTACGAGAAGTTCTTCGTGGGACATGTCGTAGAGCGGGCCATGCGGCGGCTGGAGGTCCTTCCCATTCTCGTATTTTTCGAGAGAAATATGCATGTCGAAACCAGGTCGGTGGGGTGGGAGATTCATGCCAGGAGGGTCCTCGAGGAAAACAGGGGCGTTTTCGGGGCGGATTTGATACGGTAACTGGGCGCAGATCTCAGTAAGAGTCATAGGTTGCTTGGACTCGGCGAGTTTGTCTAGGGCCTTGTTGAATATCAGCGATGCTGGCCGAACAGAGCTGAATGGCCTCTCTACGACGGTGTGCGCGCTCCGCGATGGCTTTGAACACCCGCGTAGAGACGACGGTCGCATCGCGGATGTGCTTGGTGCGCTCGTGCACGGCGGGCCTGTCCATCCAACCCGCCTCGCGGACGTTGATGCGTGTAGGGCCAGTACCGATGCGGAGTAGGCGTTTCCCTGCTTTGTAGACGACGTGGTTGGCCTCAGCCCAGCCTTTGCCGAGGATGAGGTCGTAGTGAAGGTCTTTGTGATCACGTAGCCGAAGATACGCTCACGGCGACCGTTGATATCCAGGTTGAGGTATGTGATAGAGTCGATGGGGTGTGAATGGTTGCCGTCCTTAGCGAGTTTGAGCTCGCGGGACTCGACTGGGATGCGTGGGAGATGGTGGCGTTTCATGGCGTTTCACGAGGGAGTCACTGATCGCTGTGTACGGGAGACATCCAGTATCAAACAGAGCTGAAAGCCTAAGATGGTTGTTGATCAGACAGTCTACTAAAAGGGTCTACTGTCTAAACTACATGTCGCCTTCGTGATCTCCTCCGTGGTAGGCGACTTATCAAGATCAAGCACGCCTACAGCCCTCCTCCAAGTCCAAGGCCTCTGACTACGACTTGCGTCAGAGGCTACACATTTCCCGACGCGGCCCCGGCGTGCGCCGGGAACCGTGGGCGCCGACTGAAAGTTCCGATACCGGCACTCGGACCATCGGTGCGAGGGGTTCGCGTCGCAACGCTCGCAGTGTCCGGCGGCGAGACGTTGCCGACGGACGTCCATGGATACCGCGGGCGGGTGAGGGCGGGTATCGGCGCCCCCATGGGTGCGGCGGCCGGGCGCGTTGCCCTGGAGGGCGGCGATGCTAGATGCGAGCCGCGATTCCAACGCAGAGATCTGGGCGGCAAGGTCGGTAGCCGTGGATACGGCATTCACGCCGCCCATGACGGTATCGCCATCGCGATCGAGACGCGGCACGGGGGCGGCGGGACGAGATGCTTCAGCCATGGTAGGGAGTGGGATCCCCATCTGCCTGTCGACGTGGACAGACACCTTAGAACCCTTAGCGGCCCTGAAGGCAGGCAATTGCTCGAGCTCGGTGGCCAGTTCGATCAGACCCTGGCTATACTCGTTAATCATGGGCGACTACAACAGTCTATACACCCACGCGGGTCGGTATGCTCCTACCGGCCCTGCCCAGATCGAGATTAATAAGGCGGCGCTTAACGAGTTTACGCGCTCCGGGGCCGCCATCCGCGGGTTCCGGTCCGACCTGGACTTCAACGAATATAGCCAGGGTCTGATCGAACTGGCCACCGAGCTCGAGCAATTGCCTGCCTATACTCGTTAAAGTCCAGATCGGACCGGAAACCGCGGATGGCGGCCGCGGAGCGCGTAAACTCGTTCGTTAAGCGCCGCCTTATTGGTTTCGATGCGGGCAGGGCCGGTAGGAGCATACCGACCCGCGCGGGTGCATAGACTGTTGTAGTCGCCCATGAAGAGGGCGAGGGGTTGCGCTGGAGCTTGCCGGATGCAATAGATTTGCTTCCCGACGCGGGCGGCGAGCTACCTCGCGGGCCTGGCACCTGTGGTTGGCGGTGAGAATATGGCGGTGGTTGTCGGGGCGCGGTGCGGTTGGGGAGGGCGGGCGCAAAAACGCGTGAAGGCCGATGGTGAGGGTGGTGGTTTGTGAAAGAAAAAAAGAATCACGGGAACATGGCCGGGAGGTAAGGGTGAAAAAAGAAGCTTGACGAAGATATGCTACGATAAGGCTGTGAACAGAAGTTCGAACAGGCTCTCAATTAGACTTATCTTCGTCAAGCATGAAGAGGAAAGATAAGGGGAGGAGGGTGTGTGTGACAGGATGGCAATTTATATAGAGACGAACTGCGCGCCAGGTACGATTTCAGTCGGCGCCAGGTATGATCCATAATTCGTACCCCATATTCTAGTTCCGTTGTACCCCGCGCTAAAAGACAGTGCATGCAAGCTCCTCAAATTCTTCGCACCGTTATAAACCTCAACGACGACGACGGCCACCCACATGTTGCAACGATCACACATCGCTTTAGCCACCCGACGCTATCGTGACGACTGACAAGCCTTGACCGCCATGTCGGAATACTTTCGGCCAGCAGTACGGTCTCCCATGCCGTCATCACATCGCCGGTGTCATTGCACGAGATGAGAAAACTACAGACGAGCTAGTGTCATCACCGCTGGTGTTGGAACTTGGTAATGCCCCTAGCAAGAGAGGGAACACGCGGCGATTTCGCCCTAGATAACATTGACGAATTATAGGATTGCAAAGACTCATTTCTCTTCGTTGGGGACCCCGAGGACGGCATAAGCCTTCGCGGCCGGCCATGAGTGTCCCGGAAGGAGCAGCAGACAGTCCTATGCCACCTGCCAGTGACAGGCAGTCGAGTCGGACATCATCATCAGCACTGCCGCCGATCGGGAGCCGACTCAGGTATCTGCGCCAGCTGTAGAGCCCGGAGAGCCTCTTCTTTCTATCTCGGATAGTTCTCGATAATAACTTTGCCCGGTGCCGGCGTCGACCTCTCGAGTTGGGAGTCAGCCACCGCCGGCCCTGTTTGCCTCGTGACAGACGTCGCGTATAGCGGCAAGGCCCCTCTGTCCGAGTGCCAAGCCTGTCGAATAGCCATATGAAACAGAAGAAGGAGAGGCCCTATGAGCCTCGAACGGCCGCGTGAAGGCGTCACAAGTGGCTCGAGGGTTCGCTCGGAGCAGTAAACCGTATCACAGGCTCTGAATATTGTCTGAGATTCTGAGGGAGTCATCCCGGATACTCAGAGAAGAGGATAATCGGCGTATATAGGCGCAATTGGCGATGGTAGAATTGTTCATCCAAAGGCCCTGTCGCGCACTTCACCTGCTCATATGCCTCAGCGCCCCATTCCATTTCTCTTCTTCTAAGCTAGCTACCTACCTTCAAAAACACCGTTTGCTCATTGCATGAATGCCTCTACTTATCTGATCTTCACCCCCTACTGAGAAATGCGAATTCGTAGCTATTTGGAACGTGACAAGGCGCGAGGGTCATGCGTACAACCGCATGTAGTTGTAAAACCGCACGGCGTCTTGGTCCTCTGGCTTGCACTGTGATTTGGGCGAGGTACATGTTCGAAGAGAAAAGGGGAGTAAGAAGTGGGCCATACCTGGCGCCGACTGAAATCGTACCTGGCGCGCAGTCCGTCTCTTTAGATACATGTGTGAAGGATCCATAGTTAATACATAGTGTGGATCTGTAACACGTAAACCCACGAGTCCACGCTGCCATTCAGGCGATGAGGCCAACTTTGAGCCCAAGGGATGTGAGTCTGCCATGGTGGACGGTACCGAATGCTGCAGAAATGTCCAGTTGGTTCCATGCATGCGGCCCGCACCACTTCGGCCAGGGCGCTTGAGGGCTGCCGAAAGGTAGAAAAACACCCTCGGCCTTCAGGAGAGCGAGCTCATACACTTGCACTCGCCGACACCGAGCTATGTATGAGGAGTTACGTCCATTCGATCAGGGACGGCAACAATACAACCAGACCAATCAAAACTCGGTAGTAGGTACTGGAGCTTGGACACCTACATCTCCGGAATAGGGCGTGCGCCGTGAAAGATGTTCAATGTGTGAGCTCAAGTCTCCGCGGCGAAGTCCTCTTCGCAGGCTCTCTCGTCTGGCACTCAGGATCCTGCTGGCGGTAGTCGATAGACGTGAGAAGATACCCAGCTGAGATCGAGGGTACTGCACTGCAGTCCCTGTGGAAAAACAGAATATGAACGGCTATCGATAATTGAAAAGGAGAGCTGTTCCAGCAAGAGGGAATATATATTCTACCTTCTACCTCGGTAGCTACCTTTATGTATACAGTGTATGTGTGGCATCTCTCTTTTCTAAGCAAAGCCTACAACACCCCGATGTTAATGCGCATCTTTTGATGCAAATCTAAATCTAATGAAAAAGAAAAATGAGCAATGGAATATGTAGGAGCGCAAAAAAAGCAAAGCCTCGCAACAGGCACTTTTGACGAGAAAAAGCATCGGTAAGAGACAAAAGGCGGACGCCAAAGAACAGTGACTTAGATGTTATCTCCCCACAGACTCCTCAGCATCTGGAGAACCAGACCGATAGGATTCTGCAGCGTCATCCGGCCGCGTCCCCTCTCCGAGGCATGCCAGCTGCTCTCGGCGGAAGAAGTTGGGTCGGCAGCGCCGGGAGTGCTGGTGCTGGTGCTGGTGCTGGTCTCGCCAGTGCCGGTGGGAAGTGGTGCAGCATCCATGGCCGCGTTGATAAAGTCGAAGCCGATGTCGTAGTGGATGCCATCGGGGTTTTCGAGGCGGTAGGCTCGGTCTGTGTGGTTGTGAGTAGGTGATCTGGCTGAGAGGAAAGACGTAGCAGAATCATTGCGGAGCAGGAAGAAAAGACGAGAACCGGAGATACAGACACAGAGGACGAGGATGAGAGAAAAAAACAATAGAATAGTTGCCAAGAGGGCAGGAAGTAAAGAGGCAAACATGTGTATTGAAAGAAAGATGGGAGAGGGGGAAAAAGACGCGAAAGGAAGGGCAGAAGAAGAAGAAGAAGAAGAAGAACAAGAGGGGAGGAGGAGGAGGAGGAGGAGGAAAGCCAAGATAGGGAAATAAAACACAGAGAAGACCACCATCCGATCAGAAAACGCAAGAAACAACCACAACAACGCATGCCACACCATAACCATAACCAGAAACCACAAAATAGCATCACTTACACCAGTCAGGAGTCGCCTCCGGATGCGGCCCAACCAGCGCAACAAACCCCCTCCCCAACCCCGTCAAACTCGCCGCCACATTCCCATTACTCGAATACCGCCCCAGCACCGTCATATTCCCATCATCGCTCGGCAACCCCGTAATCACAGCTCCATCCTGGAAATACAGCCACCGCCGCGCCGCCGTCTCCCCCGCGCCCGCGCCCGCGCCCGCACCCCCGGTTTGGGAATTACTCGTCCCCCTCGACGAGGAGCGAAACGTCCAGTCGACTTGGATCATGGTGTCCTCTTGGCCAGTGACTTGCGCGTCTTGGGATTTTCGCTCAGGAGTCGCGTTTGCGCCGGGGGGCAGGAGGCGGAAACCGGGGGTGCTGCCTGCGAGGAAGGCGCCGAGGCAGAAGCCGAGATAGCGGCCGCCGTTTTCGACAAAGGTGCGGAGTTGGGCTTGGTGTTGTTTGAGTTCTTTGTAGGCTTGGTCGAGATCTGGAGTGGAGGGGTTAGCGGACTTGCGGGCTTGGTGTTGTTTTGTGTTGATAGAGGTGTAGGTGTAGGTGTAGGTAGGTGTAGATGCTTTTGGTGATGGGAACTTGATACGGTGATGGTGATATAGCTTGGTGGTTGAGCTAGTGTGTTCAGATACTTGGGCGTTGTGTGTCTTTTTCTTTTGGGTTGGTCTTTGTTTCTCCGTCTTCTTTTTCATGACTTCTTTGCCTTCTTGGTTCATGGCTTCATCCTCTTTCTTTCTTTCTTTCTCTTTTTTTTTTTTTTTTTTTTTTTCATCTTCGTTTCTTCCCTTCTGTATCTGCCTCGCGTGGTCTTTATCCCCCTCACGTACCTGGTCCGCCTGGCTGTGCATACACAGCAGCCTGGCTCAACAACTCGGCGCTAATCTGGTCCTCCTCATCACGTCCCACATAGGTTACGGCGAATTTCTGTGGCGATTTCTCCAGAAGCCTGGCCACGGCCTCGGAGCAGCCCTTGCAGGCGGACTGCCCGCGATAGACCAGCGCGCGGGGCTGCGAGGTCGATGACTTTGCTGGCGAGGCAGCCGCACACATGGCCAGCGCTAGGGCTGGAAGTATCCTCGACAGATACATTGCTGGGGGTATTGGAGCTTGTCGTTCGTTTCTGGAGTCGTGTAGGTGGGCTGTAGTAGGTGTGCTGAGGACTGAAGTAGGCGTGCTAGGTACTGAATGTATGTCTGTAGAGAGTCGAGAGTCGAGAGTCGAGACCGGCTACATATAACTTATAAGGCGAGTCAAGGCAACGGAAGATAGGGCTTCAACATAAGTGCAGACGGTCGAGCATATAATCCCCGAGACAGCCAGCCAGTGTCAAGGAGAATATAAAGAAACAAACCAAACGGGGAAGAAACAAATTCCGCTACTCGATACCCGTCAGCCACCGACGATCAACCTCAGAGGCTCAGACTCAAAAACAAAGAAGCGAAATCGAAGCTTACGCAACGCCGCATAAACACACAAGGAAGGCACACCTGCGACAAACACGGGGCTGTATAGAGTACACACAATGCCCATCAGGCTCCAATGTCCAAAAGGCCAAGGAGCGGCCTCCAGCAGCTGAGCCTCTCACACGGCCGTTTGCGTTTGCAGTCGTGCCGTTTGGTTTGCCCCTTACACGCTGCGCCTTACAACTTACAGCCTCTCGAAGTGAGGGTCTTGGACTCTTGGCGCTCTATGGCCCATGGCATGGGTGCTCACTCCCGTCGCGGGTTTCTTCTCAGCGTCCGGCCGCGCGGCACTGCAGGGTCCGCTGTGGGTTTTGGGGGGGGGGGGGCTAAAGCCTGGGGTACATACATATTTGAAGAAGTTGAAGGCTTGAAGCCGAAGAGGAACGCGGACTCGGGAGAAGCGGCAAGCGTATGACGCGAGGTTTTTTGGCATTGGTAATGCTCAGCCAATGGTCTCGCGCGGGGCGTACGTGTTACATCATACATACCTACAGTGACACCTTAGATCGTATCGAGCAGTGCCGCGTACATAGGTATGTACATACGGAGTACTGGTCCGGCGTTTGTTGCACAAAGGAGACGAAGGAGTTAGGTATAGCTCGCGAGGCGTGTTTGAGTGTTACCTCGAGCTCTATAGCTGCAATGCAACAATGTAGATGCTTGTCCTCTGTTGGATTTGATCGGATACCTACGGAGTACGGAGTATAGGTATGCACATAAGTCCCTTTTCGGCAAAATCAGTGCGATGGGATCTGGGAGGAACCCCCCGTGGGATCGGACCGGACCGGATAGTCTAGCCGGCGCCGGACCATCTCCGCTTAGAGATCAAGCTTTCACGTAGGTGTATTGTATATTCGATGCAACATAGCATATCGACACACAGGCCATTTTCGAGGACAAGATACTACTTCAGAGAGCGCCCAAGCAACAGCACGCCGAAGTCTGCTCTTGCCATGTACAGCCACCGCCTCTCACGCTGTCTCACCACGACAAGAGCTTTCACTGTGTATGTGTATGTAGTCCGATGCCGGCTTATGCTTGCGCGGCAAAGCATGCGTAATGCATTTGTTTTGGTGGGATGAGCTGACGCGTCCATGCCATGACTTTGGTCTTCGATGCGGTGCGTGCATTTCCAGAGGGAATTGGAGTGAGAGCTGGACTGGCAATTACATACATACATATGTGAGGAATCGGATATCCCTGCACACTAAGCTGGTAGGAACCGGCTTTTATACGTCAGTGGGGGACATACATACTTGCGTTGACTTATATGTAATCGCAACTGGATACATCACAAGCTCGCGTACATCGGTCAACGCAATTAACAGTAGTATTTTTGCCCTCTACGGGCTCTTATCCAACTGCACCCTCCTGACTTGACTCAATCGATTCCTCATGGCACGAGCCGCAACGTGAAGTCAGTCCCTCACCACACAACTCCTCCGTACCTAACATCTCCAACATCACCACAACTCTCTTTTCTCCGTCCCCGCCCTTGCCATCTCAAACTGCTCATCCGTTCGACACACCAACACACGATGCCTCCCCTCCGCGCTCCCCACATCCTCCACCACCCCCTCCAATTCCCCCTCATTCCGCTCCTCATCTATCAAAAACCCCAGACAACCCGTCTGCCGCACCACCTCCCTCCGTAGCCGACTACTCTTCTCGCCAATCCCCCCTGCAAACACAAGCGCGTCGACCTGTCCCCCCAGGCTCACGTAGTAATTTCCCACGAAACCGCAGACGCGATCGACGAAGATGTCAAACGCTAGCTTGCGCTGGGGGTCAGAGGAGGAGGCAATATCGCCAAAGTCGGTTGTGCCGGTGAGGCTTTTCCAGCCGCTTTGTTTGTTGAGGATTTCTTCGGCTTTGGAGATGTGGAGATGTTTGGTGGAGGCGGGGGAGAGTTTGCCGACGTCGCTTGCGTAGTGGAAGACGAGGCTGCAAATAATGTTAGTCGTCATGACCATTCTTGCTATCTTTCTCCTGTCTGCTGTGTCTTGTTTTCACCCCTCGTTCTTCGACCTGGTTCCATCCAGTCTTTGCCTTCCGCGATGTAGTACTTCCCGAAACACAATCACGATCAAAGATAGTCCACCTAAACGCACGACAATCGAAACAAGCACCCAGTACATACCTCGGATCGATACTCCCACTCCTCGTCGCCCCCGGCAACCCCGCCAAAGGCGTCAACCCCATACTCGTATCCCAGCTCTTCCCCCCCCTTATCGCACAAGCACTCGCACCACTCCCCAGATGCAGCGCAATGATATTCAGCTTCCCCTCTTCTTTGCCCAGGAACGCCGCCACAGACCTCGTAATGAACACGTAACTCAGACCATGGAAACCGTACTTGCGCAGGTGACTGTTCTTCGCCACGGCGGGATTAATTGGGTACGTGGAGATGTGCGCCGGGATCGTGGAGTGGAATTGCGAGTCAAAGCACGCCATGTTGGTGGCGTCGGGAAGTTGTTTGATGCAGGAGGCGACGATGTTGAGGGCAGCGCCGTTGTGGAGGGGTGCTAGGTCGCTTAGACGCTCCAGGTGGTGGTATGTGTCTGGGGTGATGACGTGCGAGTCGGAGTAGTCGCCGCCGTGGACGATTCGGTGGCATGCGATTTGAATGTCGCTCTTGGAGTTGATTTCGCGGAGTTCGCCATCTTGGATGAGCGTGTCGAGTAGGAGCGAAAACGCGGCGTCTTGGTCATCGGCCTTGTCTTGATCGAGGGGTTTGTTTTTGGCAATGGATTGACCATACCGCGAGTAAGTGAGCTTTGTTGGCGGTGCGGTTAAGCCGCTGACCTGGGCTTCGGCTATTTGCTGCGGGCTTGTGCTTTGCTCGGCCGTGTAAGCCGAGATCTTGACCGAGCTGGACCCGGCGTTGATGGCGAGGATGACCTTCATGATCTTGGCGAATGGGGGAATGGTGATGGGAAACTGTTAAGATGGCAGGACGGCAGCAGCTGTTGAAGCATGACTTGTGCCCGCTGGAGTGGCTCATTCGGCGGAAGCCAAGATGGCTTGAATTGATGATGTCGTACATAAGCGCGCGCGGGGCGCGGTTGGTGTGGCTGACTCGTGAGTGGGGAGTGTCGCGGATTTAACACGACGTTGGCTTTCTGGTTTCATGAAAGCCCCGCGCCGCAACGCCACGCGACAGCTGGGAATGCAAGGGCATACATGTAGCATCCATCATCCATCGCATCGGATTTCGCGTGCATCCTGAGCGAACGTGACGGTCATGCACAAACGGCTTCATTGAAGCACGAAACCACTCGCATATAGTTACCTACAAAGCGATCGACAGCGTTGACCATACCTCGGTATCCCGCCGATGTTACCGCAAGCATGTCTCCCATTAGGAGCCCAAGACGAACAAGTCCCAGCTTCCTCGTTGCTCGTTGCTATTAAGCGACTGCTCATGTACCCTCGCATTCTGTAACTAACAGACAGAGCCTAGACTTCACCATCCGTCATTGCTTGGTACCATCGGCACGACTTCTGGCGGTTTGCAAGGTAGCCACTGCTTCCGTCGGCCATGAGCCATCAATCTATCAATTGATGTCGACTCCGCGTCATGGCCCATGGGCGTTGCGTTCTGGAGCACTGTCGACCCTTCCGCGAACACGCTGAACCTTTTGACCCTGTCCATCAGTCAATTTGTCAAGTTGTCTTCAAGCCTGAGCCAGTCCTCATCCCCTGTCCAACGAGTCCGTTGGCTGCTCATTTGGCGGCGCTGGTTCCTCCGCCTGGCCCGGAAAAATCGGAGGAGAAGGCAGCTCGAAATGATTTGGCGGAAAAGGGACCCCTTGAAACTCCCGGTCCGAGCTGTGCGCACAAATCCACGTATCTAGAAATCGTCGGTAATCTTGCATCGCCAGTTAGAAAGCACAGATACTTGGCATTGCACCATCATAGAAGTGGCGCATCGGAACGTACCATGACGGCTGCTAAACTGAATAGACAAGTAGCGAATGTCGACAGAGCTCTGCGAGGGCGAGGAAGAGCTGGCCTCCGGGTTGCTCTGTCTGTCAGGAGCAGCTGATCGCAAAAGCGGCCGTACGCTTCTCGCAAACGAGAAACGGCGTTGCGGTGGCGATTCATCGGGGCCGCTGCCGCGCCGTGCTTGGACGTTTAACCTCAGCTGCTTAGCCCTATCATCTCGATTGCGCAATTCTCCGTCAAAAATGTGTACGTGGTATTCGCGGAAGCGGCTATCGGTCTTGTTGGCGAGAACGCTGAGAGTGTGAAAGGTGGTGTACCGATCACGCCACATCTTGAGCCGCTGTATTGCTCCAAAGCCCTTGACTTTTCCAAAGCTGTCGGTTCGTCCGTGGACATTGGTCCAGACCACATCAACGTCATAAAAAGCAATCATGTCCTTTCGACGTAGATCGCCTTGGAACTGGATGGAGCCATTGACGCTGGTGAATTCGTATTTCACGTGGATGTACTCGTCGTGGATACAGACCCCTTCGTCCGTAGTGTACCGAACGCGATGGATTTCGGGAAACGTTACGAACCGCTCCATGTCCGAAGGGTCGTGATATTGCCGATGGCGCGAGTGAAGCGTGTGGGGGTGGATGTCGGAAGGCGTGTTGGATGGAACTGCTCTCATCGTTCCAGGTCAGCACCGAGCCATACGGCGTGATTGAGTGAACATGGGCCGCTTTTCATGTGTCTGTACAAACGCACGATAATGCTCGAGTAGCTCGTTCTCATAGCTACACTGCCACAGCACGCGGCGCTGGTCGGAGCCGACCACTTCCCATGGTCCCAAGTAGACGGTGCGCTCGTCTGGCGTGTCTTGGAAGAGGGTTCTGCATGACAGTCAGCTTCTAGCATCATAAATTGAACTGCTTATGCATAAATCTTCCCATCACAGAGAATTGTTCTTCTTGTCTTTCAGGTCCTTACATTGTGGCTTGATATCCAGGCGGCCCCAGATCCAATGGCCGAAGAGGGCACGTCTGGGGCGCGGCTGAACCTTCCGTCGATGGCGCAGACAGCGTAGAGACACCCGAAGTCGGGGTCCAAGCTGGTGGTACGGAGCTGTCGTATGAGCGGCTGTAGGTAGGAGGACGCGCGAGCGATGATGATGTAAATGAAGAGCTAGAGGACGACGCGGCGGCCATGCCGGCGAATAGGCGGAATCGAGTCACAGGACCAAGACCTTCAGCACAGAGCCCGAACAAGGCAACACGAGCAAAGAATTTCTCATGTCCCAAGGAGTTGGGAAAAGGGGGAACAGAGTCAAGCTGGAGAGACGTGGGGGCGTGGCTCGGGAAGAGATGATTCGACTCCAGCAGTAGCAAGGGGTCTGACGATCCCCTTTCGGAAGACGGCGGACCAGCGTTGTCACGAGCTACAGTCCATGGTGCGAGATCTCGAAGTCAGTGCGAGCCAGACAAAGTCGAGGGGCCCAGTAAGGGCATGATGCCAGAATCAAGAGGTCTGAGAGATGGACTCAGATGGTGGCGTGGTGGGGGATCGATTCAGCCATTAAAAGGCACAAGGTACAGCAAGAGCGGTGGACCGTTGGACGCACAGATACGACTTCTCGGCTTATGTCTTATTGGTTCCGTCATCTTTGTCCCCTGACAAAGTACACGTCGAGCGTGGAAAGACGAAGCAGGCAATGGCGAACTCGAACTGAAGTTGCGGAGTTTGGCCTGAGTCCCAGCAGATGCCATGGCAGAACTCATCTGATCCGGCGCATGCCATCATAATCTTGAATCTTGAAGAAAGATGCACGCAAGTCTTCGTGTCGTGTAGTCGTGGTCACTTCTTTTTACCTGTCTCTTCTTTCTTGGTACAGCCGCTGTCGAATCGGACTTTAAGTGCGCGCATCGTTGGCGCGTAAGATAAGCAGGCGGTGGACCCATCGCAGATAGCACGGGACTAGCAAGCTGCAATAGGCGCCGGTAACTTGTAACTTGCAAGCTATGTAGGTATATACATAGGCTAGGTAGTTGGGGAAATTTAGACGCAAGTGATCGGAGTCGCTCCTGCCCAAGTCCAACGCCAAGACGCCAACGCGACGGGAATCTGGCTGGCGCGCAATTTGCGGCAGGAACAGCGGGAGAGACAGCTGTCAGCAAGCTCGGACAGCGGCCAAGACAGCGGCAAAGACAGCTGGAGAGGCTTGCGACGATGGGCCTTCTTCCAGGACAAGCTACATACATGATGCGGGCGATATCGCCGTCTACCAGCGCCTCTCGTCGAATATGCACCACACACATGCTTTGCTGCGACGAATTCTATGGCCTTGACCAACGAGTGTTCGATGAAGACCTTTCATGACAGGAAGTGATGCTCTCCCGAGTCCGCCTTCCACGCCGCGGCCACGACTCCATGACAGGGTATGCGGCGTGGGCCAAGACATGTCTCAGCCGTGTAATATGCAGCCAATTGACCAATGCCTTCGAAGATGCTTGTCACGCTTCTGCAAGGAATCGCCGCCGTGCAAAGATTCATGCCCGAGAACTATCCAGGTGCCGTCTTCTGCTGTCCATAGAGTTGCATCCATCGCGATCTTTGCTGACGATGCGGTCGGAAGCACCATGCCTGCTTTGGTGGTCCATTATTAGCCGGCGGGAGACACTGCATGACCTGGTTTGTGGATTATCGCGCCCTCGTCTGATGTAGGACAGCATCACGCCCAAAAGCCCCCAACGTTGCCTTCGTCTCCATAAGCAGCTTGGCTTTCTTACATGTCCCGTCTCCTGCCCTGGCGGCCGCTGTGGCCAAGCTGCTGTTCTACCCCGAGAAGACGGGATGCATCATGCTGCACCTAGGCTGCTGACCCCAAAATGCACTGTTCTTCTCTCGTTCGTGCGTCTTCCGGCAGGTTTTATCTTGAAACGGATCGTCTTCGGCCTACGTAGCCGGCCTGGAGCGCCTGATCCCGCACCATGCCGCCAGATACGCCCGTTCACCGCAAGAACAGAGGTTTCCTGGCCTCTGATAGCTCTGTATTGCCCCCGCGAGATCAAGAGGTTCGGAAACGCAACACATCTTATGCCCTCATGCCTCATATCCTCATGTCCCGTGCCCCCTGCCCTTATACCCGGCAATGACCGTGAAAACGTTATGACTCTGACTAAAATGTGCCATCTCTTCTCAACCGTCTTCCCTTCTCTTTTCTTAGGACCGAAAGCAGCTCCGCTACGAGCTAGACTTAAATTCATGGAACTTTCGAATCTGGGTAGTGGCGGCATCGGGGTTTCTCACCGATTCGTACGTACTGAGCCCTCTCGACCTGACGCGCGAAACACTGAGGCAGATTTAAGCTGCTTCACTCTCGTTGCATAAGCTGACCCCCTATACCGCCCACAGATACAACCTGTTTTCGACCAACGTGATCCTGGCCTCGGTCGCTTTCGTCTATTACCCCAACGGCGAGCCGTGGCCTAGTCTGCTCATCAATGTCTTTACCTTGCTAGGCTCTGTTATAGGGCAGTTACTCTTCGGCTTCCTTGCCGATTACTACGGTCGTACTCGACTCTACGGCATCGAGCTGGTTCTGGTTATTGTGTCCACCATTGGCGTCGCTACCAGCAGTCGCGGTGTTGGAGACCTTTCATTCCTAGGTCTTTTCATATGGTGGCGTTTCGTCATGGGAATCGGTGTGTGAAAACCCTGGCAGCTGGATCCGTGAGCTCAAAGAGAGGAGGACAGATGCATCTTCTGCTTGTACTGTGCATGCAACTTGACTAACAGAAGATGTGTTTGTATTGGGTCCAGGCATTGGCGCCGAGTATCCCCTTAGTGCCGTCATTACGTCGGAGTGGTCCAGCACGCAGTCACGAGCAACGATGCTATCGAGCGTCTTTCTAATGCAGCCCGTAGGCCAAGCTCTCGCGCAGCTGGTAGGACTCTGGGTGCTCCTGGGCTTTGATCGCAGCAGCAAGCTGCAGACGCTGCAGTGTGGTTTAAACACGGCCCATCACGAAGAATGCAGACAAGCCGTGGACGGTATCTGGCGCATTGTCATCGGTTCTGGTGCCGTCCCAGCACTGCTCGCCATTATCTTCAGATTCTTTCTATTTGATTGCGGCTTGTACAGTCTCGAGGTCCGGGACAAGCCTGCCGTTGCTATCAAGAATACGCAGAGAGTGTACGGTACACCTTTGCGGGCCGGTGGCACCCGCGGCCTCGACAACGTCTTTCCGATGCAGACCCTGAACCAGAATGGCAATCACCTTCAGACAGTGATGTCGCCCAGATCCATGCCTGTCCAGTTTTCCAAACAGGACTTGCATGATTACTTCATCAGGGACGGCAATTGGCATTACCTGTTCGGCACAGCCATGACATGGTTCCTCCTTGATGTCAGTTTCTACGGTCTGTCGCTGGATAACCGCAGAACACTCTCAGACATGTGGGCGACGAGTCCTCCCGTGCCCATAGACGAGCGTCTTACGTGCTGGAATTCCTCCATCCCGGGCGGCAGCTCCACGGTTCCCCAGTGGCAAGTGACGGGCATACCAGCCTGGCAGACTGACGTGCTTCACCCTTGCGCCACCATCTACCACGTCCTGATTGTGCAAGCAAAGCAGTATCTCTTGACGGTCTCCATAGCGTCTCTTACCGGAAGCATCTGCTTCATCGTCTTCGCGAACCGCCTGCCCCGCCGACACTGGCTAACGGCCTCGTTCCTCATCTTGGCCGTGTTTCTGCTCATCACGGGGGGCGTGTATTACACGGTGCGCCGGACAGCTGCCGCGCCAGCCACAGTCGTCTTTGTAGCCATCCATCATTTTGTGTTCAATTTCGGTTCGTACCAACTAACTCTCTCTGAAACGAATAAAAAACGAGAAGCTAGAAAGAAGCGAACTGACATACATATCACATCGCAGGTGCCAACACCCTAACCTTCATCATCCCCGCCGAAATCTTCCCGACCTGCTACCGATGCACCTGCCACGGCATCTCTGCCGCAGCCGGCAAACTCGGCAGTATCCTGGCCGTGCTAGTCGTGTACGGCATCAACTCGGCCTACGAGAGTGATTCAAGACAAGGTCTCATCTTCCTCTTATTTGGCTCCGTGGCGGCCTTTGGGGCCGTATTCTCGTGGCTCTACCTGCCGGATTCGCAGCGCGTTATTGAGGATGAGGATAGTGGGAAGAAGTTTCTGGAGACGAAGAATCTGGAAGAGTTGGGTGAGGGGCGGGAGAGGGCGCAACGAAACGGAGAGGTGGTGACTGTTCGGGCGAGGTGGCGGGATGTGAGGAGCAGACTGAGGCGGTCTCCTCTATCAGCATCTGGGCATTCATGAGCGGTCTTCGTGTGAAGATAGTGGAGGTGGTTTCTGAAAAATGGTCTGGAAGAGTTGAAAGAGGGGGTGCCGGTGTAATGGAGAGATGATGACTACATGTGTGGAGTATGGGAGAAAAAAGGCGGAATCAAGGAGCAGGAGGGTGCATTGTCTGTCCGCGTCTGGCGATGAAAGAGCGTATCTATCGCTTGTATTGCTAATTATGATGGACCGTTCAGTATTGGGATGCCATCGCCTGCAGATAGCGTGAGACGTGTGGGATATGCTGGTTTCGTCATTTTCATATACAATAGAATTAAACTGACTAAAAATTAATATATATACGCTAGTACCTCGCTCATGCATGTAAGATGATGGATCTTGGTCTACGCTCGGGTTACGTACATAAGCCACGGACTGCCTTGTGAGCAAAACATGTGTACCATAGCTATGTTTTGCACCAGAAATATCCAAGACACACGTGGAACGGACAGCCAAACCAGCACGTGGACAACCCATCAACCAATAACTATGTACTCAAAGACGAGAAACCCAACTTGCAATTGCACATATATTCCACTCTTCCGCCATTGCGACGCGAGAAAAAACACGCTAGATGGGATGATTAATTATAAAGGAGATCTAGCCAAATAGATATCAAGCAGGCTGAAACAAAGTAAAAGCAAAGTAAAAGTAGAGCAGTCCGAACAAAGAAATACGCGACAAAGTAGATGATAAAGAAAGAACAGTAAGAGTCAAGGAAGTATAAGACTGTAGCCGCTTGCCTTTTGGTTGTGCATGCAGTAATGCCCTTTCCCCCATCTAATACGCCCTCCCTCCGTTCCTCTCTTCAGGCTTCAGCCCTCCCTCCTTCACACTCCTCAGCGCTTTTTAAAAAAAAAGAAAAAAAAACCCCCACGGCCGGAACAAGAAGACCAAAAGAAAGACAGACATACAGCGCTCTAAACAGGATATATACGCAGCCAAAAGATGCGTGAAGAAACAAAACGAAAACAACAACAGAATACAAAAACAAAAGATGAGCACTGATATCAAACCACCACCCACAAGATCACAACAGAAGATCCGATCCCCCTTTCACTTCGGTAGTGACCCCCCCCCCCCCCCCCCCCCCCCCCCCCCCCCCCCCCCCCCGGGGCCCTACCCCCTCATCACAGAATCATGCGCCGACGCATCCCACGACGACAAATCCATGGCATCCATCGGGCCCATATTCATCAGCGCGCGGAGGACTCCCCCTCCCACAGCCGTCATATCCGGGCCTGTGGCTTGTCCCGGCCCCGGCCCCGGCCCCTGCATCGATTGTTGCCCTTGCACTTGCGCTTGTCCCTGTCCCTGTCCCTGTCCACTCAGGACGTCTGCCCAGCCTGTTGCTCCTGTGGCTGCTTGCATGGAATACACACCGCTTTGCTGCTGCTGCTGCTGCGCATTCATATCTTGGCCCATACCGAAGCCTGGGGACCTGTTGTCGTAGAACCCCTGGTGGGGGTGGGATGCGCTACCCCCAGAATGGAGGAGCTCATCGTGGGGAGAGATCGGACTCGGATTGAAGGCTGTATCATGGTGCTGGTGTTGATGCTGATGCTGATGCTGATGCTGATGCTGATGCTGATGCTGATGCTGATGTTGGTGTTGGTGTTGGTGTTGATGTTGGTGCCGTGAGCCGGGACCGAACATACCGGACGAGGAGGACGCTGCATGGGCTCCTCTCACGTCGGAGCCAGAGACGCTGGATGAATTCGGGGTTGGGCCTTCGGAGCATGATTCGGTGCTGAGGTCGGGGAACCCAGAGAGATGCGGATTTCTGGAGGGGTTGGTGTCGAAGAGGTCGTTGACGAGGCTGGGGAAGGAGGCCTGGTCTGTTGTTGTAGTTGCTGCTAGCCAGGATTGGTCTGCGAAGGTGCCCATTCCGCTTAAGCCTGATGCTGAGGCAGAGGGTGGTGCGGAGGATGGTGCTGATAAGGATGCGGCTCGGTCTGTGTCCATGGCCTGGGTGTCGAGGGCACCGTCTTGTCCGCTGCATGGGTTCGCGTCGTCGTCGGCAGGCTTCATGTAATCGCATTCTCGGTAGGCTAGGATGCCTTGCACGCCTTCCATGTCGGTGCAGAGGGGTCCGGCATGTTCGACTTTGCTTCCAAAAGTGTTCTATTTCGGCTGTGTTAGTAACGCAACCACTCAACAAGGCTCGCACATACACGTCAACGCAAACCAAGGAGACAGGAGGAAGGCCGACAGATTTCTATACGTACGCTGTCCATGTTTTGAGAAAATGAGCCCCTCAGCTTAGGAACCTTTGTTGACAATGCCTCAGCATCAATGTCTAGTTGCACGAGGAAGGATTCCGTCAGGGGATTCCTCTGTTTCAAGACGTCCATTGCTGAAAGGAGGAACCGTAGCATGTTTGCAGTTTGCGTATCATCGGGACGGCTTTTGAGATACTGAACGAATACGCGGGCCGCGACGTAGAGACAAAATGACATGAAAGGATTCATCTAGATGACGAGTTAGTTTAGACATACTTGGACCTTGTTACGTCTTTCCCGAAGTTCGAAGTTTTTTGTCGTCGTGTTTATTCAGGGAGTGGTGTCTGAACGTAGGCTGGCTTACCGCTGATAGATCCGTGTGAGATATCGATCTCATGATACTAGTAATCTCATTCGCTGCCGTAATGCATCGAATTTTGCTCTCGGAGCCAACCGACGTGGCTAGTTTGTTCTTGTCGGCCTTGAAAATGGCGGCCTGGTGCAGGCAGATGACTGACGTGTGGATGCTCATGTTAGTGAAGATGATGTTTGGGTTGGACAGCCCCAAAGGCAGCTTGAGATGCGCTGGTAGACCATGAGAAGTGCTGAGCAGGATGCTGTCTATCTGCCTGTGACGCTTCCAGAACGGACCGTTGAGGTCGTGGCCGAGATCATCATCGTCAGGACGATGCAGATGGATCAGGTTGCGACCGAAGAGGTAAGCCGTCAGCACGACGCCGCCAAATGGAGATAGCTTGGCAGCTCCCGAGGGAGCACTGCTCTCTACCAGGGTCTGTGTTAGCTCCGGACGACTCATTTCGAATGCCTCCTCTGATGAAGGCATGTTGGTCATGATGTCCCTCTCGTCAATCGTCATGGGCCATCCAGTCCCGATGCTCGTATAGCGGTCCTCACAAAAGGCCATCCAAAACGTTCGACGGCGCTCTTCGCGTTCCGTCCAGTCCTTGGGAGGGGGCAGACACTGCTTGACATCCAAGCCAGTGCCATCTAGCCGATGTAGTCCGATCCTGTATAGAATCCCAAAAAGTATTAGCTTCATCTGATTGGTTCTGAGGGGCAATGAAACCGATCAGGATGCTTCCCAAGCCAAGGAAATAAACGCACATTTGAGCCAGACGGATCGCCGAGCCCGTGTTGATCCATGTTCGCGGAAAGTACATCATCTTCATCTCATAGGCAGCCAGCAGGATGTGCGTCTGGCACTGCGCGACCGAAATGATGTGCTCGCCATAGCCCTTGAGACAATCCGCCTCGACGTATTTTCGAGCCCTCTGATAGAACAAATCCTTTAGATTGGCAAACTTGTCGGTAACGGAGCTTGACATTGTCCACATGGCATAACGCAGGCACACTGGGGGCCGTTGGTTGGGAGCCCTTTTGAATCTCGCCGTCAGCAAGCGATTTGTCACTTTTATGCCCTCTCTAAGGTACTCACAAGTTCATGGCAGCAAGGTACCGATACCGATGAATCATGGGCATGGTAGGATGGATCTTTTCAAAGTAGATTCGGTGAAGCTCGTCGATGGTTTCTTGGGGCGGCAAGGGCTCTTCGAGTCCCAAACCAATCATTTCCCAACTGAAATTCCCTTCACCGGCGTTGTTTGCGGGCACGCCCATGCGAGAATTGAAATTAAAGTCATCCACGGCGGCGCCGACCTGAGGAGATGATTCACTACTGAATTGACGCCATCCTTCCATATCGCCGTCTCCGGTCATGCCCATGGCAGAATCGACGACGACGCCAAGACTCTGCGAAGCGGTTGTGGAAATGTTGGTAACCGACGTGGGTGTGCCCGTGTGTTTCGATGCCGAGTTTGGTGTTGGTGGTATAGGATCTTGAGTTTTCAGTAATGTCTCGACTTGCTCTACAGGGGAATCAAGACATTCGGTCAGCCCAATATCAAATAATCGAGTCCGGCGCACGCGTTTGTCTTGACCTGGCTTCGGGAGTCCAGTCGAAATTGAATTGACTCTACGAGAAAATAGAGCCGCACGGCGTAATGGCATATTTCTTCACTTACTCAGTCGCTCTTCCAAAGCCTTGACATAGCCTCTCTTGGGGCCACTCTTCCTCCGATGCTCATCGTAGGCGCAAGAATGGCCCAGACGGGAACATGTACTGCAGCTTGGACGTACCCCGTCGCATTTGAGCTTGCGCCTTCTACAGATCATGCACGCCAGTCGCTTTGGTTTGGGCATGCTGGAATTATCGGGAATATGATCTGGCATGGCGGGCATATTATCGGGCGACAAACTTTCTTGTTGATGACCGTGGCCATTGCTCGACCAGGCATTGTCGTCTGATGAGCCGGCCATGATGAAGGCGGGGGAGCCGTGTCGCACGAGGAGAGGGGTCAAAATGAGGGAGCTATTCTGATCCTGCGCTTGGGTCGATAGGATGATTGATTGGTGTTATTTCACCTCTGCAGCTGCAGTTTCGGGAGCGGCGACTCCCGGTCGGTGCAACGTCTGAGGATAGAGAAGCTGGCCAGAGTACCGGGCGATTCGCGGAGACGGGATGGAGGGACTCGTCGTCAGTTCTGGCGCTGATGAATAACAGCTAGTGTGAGTATACAGAGGATGCAAGAGAAAAAGGTAAAACAGTCGGCAAGTATTTGGTTTATCTTGGGAGGATCTCGATTCTCGACGGTTTATCAGCCAAAGGCTCGAGATGTCGGGGTTCGCTAATTACTCTGTACTGGCTGCTGGATCCATGTACCATGTATCATGCAACATCCACAATTGCCAGAAGACTTGCGAGATACCCCAGTTCCCAGATAGCTCGTACCAGGGACCGGGCGCACATGGCTTGATAACGATGTTTAACCGGTAGCAGGTACTGGGGCAGATACTTGCGCAAGTATTTGATAAGTATGCACAAGCCTTCCGCCCAGCGCGACCCCACCAAACTCCAGACCCTTCAACGGCCTTTGACATCTTCAGCAGCCTTCAATAGCCTTTCACGCCTCCAACGACTCCAACGTTTCCCAACGCCAGCGCCCAACCCCTGCCTTGCCTTGCCTTGCCTTGCGTTGAGCACAGCCGCTTTCCCCATCAGTGATCGATCACCACTTGTACGGAGTAACGGACATTTGACTGCGCCGCATGCCTCATCAATAACGTTCAGAAGCCACGTTGATGTATTCCGAACGCGGCGTTCACGGGTCGTGTACTTCTCTGCTTCCAGTTCGAAAGCCCGCAGCAAATTGACAGCGTTTCTCATCGGCAAGTGGAGGAAGTCGATTCGAGTCTTTGCAGGATAGGATATCCGTACATGTACCTACTCCGTAAGAGGTAGGTAGTTCGTTTGTCTGTCTCCACCAGAGAGCCGCCGGACAGACAGTGCAAACGTGTAATCTCGTCCGTTGACTTGCATGTGCTGCATAGACGCGGCATTCTCATCATTGTCCATCAGCAGCAAAAGAGGTCCTGCGTGTATGCATGTGCATTTACTCCGTATAGGTGCGTGTGTTCGGAGTACATGTACGAAGTACCTAAGTATGTAGGTATGTATTTTGAGACAAGACCGAGACCAACTGGCGGAGAAACAAAAGGAAAGAAAAAAAGTAGCGTGCTTCAATCATTCTCTTTTCGGTAAGCTCTTTTGCTAGCGTTTTCTCTTTGGTGGTTCAAAGGCCCCGATTGGCTGGCTAGCTAGGCTGACCGTGAATGCCCTCTTGCAATGCGACGTAAGTTGGGTTTGATCAGCTAGCACGCAGCCACAGGTGAAACACTTGGCCATCCAGAGCCTTCAATGCGATAGACGGCGGGCGCCTCACCAGTCCAAGGCAGAAAGAGGACAGTGGTGAATGAATTGGATGAATTGGATAATATATCGAATGACTCAAGAGAAAGTTGCGCCTACATTATTGCCGTCAAAGTCGCCCAAACGGCGTGCGGTTGACCCGCGCTGACGGGCATCTTCAACCAGATCTACATGTATATATGCGCATGATGGTGAGCAGGAATCATCAGAAAATGATGAGGTAAGACGAGTTGCTAGATATGTATCGCTATACCGCCAGTGTACCCACGCCTTACTTCCTGTCCACGTCCACGCCCACGATACGTAATATCCCCAAGTCACTGTATGCCAAACAATATCGCGTTGGGGCCCACGCCACGACGGGACACGGGCCAGCCGTCTTGAAGGTGTGTACATGCTCACCTGTTTCGACGTGGCAGACCTCGAGGCCGCTTCCTGTATAAACGGAGTTTAGAAAGTGTACATTTGAGTTGAAGAGAAGGGTATTTGAAATGGCAAATAAGGAGAAACCGAGGATGACAAGAGCTTGCTTGGACTTTTGTTGATGAGGATAAAATAAGCAGAGGATAGGAAACATGGGAAACAGAGGGTAGATATACCTTCGTCACTGCCTCCGACGACATAACCGCCATCAAACGTGAAACCTGTTCGGATGTAATTAGTCACCCAATTCTTCTCGCAAATCAGATTTCGGTGTCGTCCGCCACCCATCGAAGTGGTGGACAGAAAATCATATCTCCAAATAATGATCAGAGAATAGAGTCGCCAAGGTCGCAAAACATGAAACATACTTATGCTCCTCACTGCCCCCGTCATCCTCGTCAACGTCCTCTGACAAAGCCAATCTGTCGTGTCCCACAACGCAATAACGGAATCAGAGCCCCCCGTGGCAAGATACTGCGCCGTAGGCTGCAACTCGGCCGTCAAGCATGACGATGTATGCCCGTTGAGCAGAAACTCACGCGGCCGCTCATGCGGTGCACTGGGCGCAAACAGAACGGGCTTAAAATCCGGGTACGACAGGATGCGTATACAACCGTCTGAGGTGGTGAGAAATATTTTGGTACCACTGTAGCAGAAGGTGATTTGGTTGATCTGCATTTCCTGTTGGTGGATAGCCAAGGGGGTGGACTGTCGGGGAGAAATGACGAATATGGTGTCGTCCTAGATGGGATGGGCCTTGTAAGTTGTCCAATTCGTCCATGGAGTTTTGGGAGCACCGTCATCGAAAGGGAATGTAGACGATGGAGACAACAGTAAGACGTACTCTATTTCCCACTATTAACGTCTCCCCGTCGGGAGCCCATGCTAAGCTCAATGCGTCTCCGAGGCCCTTGACCTCGTTGAAGCACGCCTTGGTCCTGACGTCCCAGAATTTGACGACTCCGTCTGCACTCACGCTGCATAGCTCTGCATCTCTGACCGGGTTGAAGGCGACTTTCTCGATGGAGGCGGTGTGGCCTTTCAGCTCGGTGGAGAACTTGACGTGTGGTTTCTCGGGGTTCCCTGGGTTCATGAGTCGTTGGCAAAGATGAATGAAGTGACAGATAAAGAGGGGAGCAGTGAGAAGCCCACATAGAAAGCATATCCATATCAAAAAAAGATGTAGAACAGAATGAATGAAGACACAGATAAGGTGAGAGACATGATTTGAACGAAGGGCAATGAGGGGGCATATTCATGGGATGGAAGATGAACATCATGGTGAGTTGAACACAATGATCCAAGAGAGTCAGAAGAGAACAAATACAATGATGAGTCATCCGCAGCCCTCTCCGGGCCCCGTCATCACCACCAACGCACACCAGCACCCAGCATGAAAACAAATACAACACAGAGATGAAAAGGAATACTCACAGACTCTCAACGTCCTATCCGACGATCCCGTCGCAATCAACGATCCCAGCGGATTCCACGCAATAGCTCTCAACCTAGAAGTCCACAAAATCAGCATGCCCTTCTTTCTCCCCAAGCCAGAACTCCTTCTTTCTCAACATGCACACAAGAGCATGGCAAACTATGCGCCAAAAACAGCAAAAGCGCAACCAGCAAAGCAGCCAGCCACTCTCTGACCATGGAAGTACCCCCAATACAGGGAAACCCCAGTGACAACAAAACCAATGCCCTCCCGCCTCAACACAGCTCAAATCAGCTCAGCTCGACTGAACTCAACTCAACTCATCCCAACTCAACTCAATCCAATTCAGCTCATCGGAACCTAACTGAACTCAACTTATCCCAAACGCAACGCAACTCAACTCATCTGACCTCAACCCAACCCCGCAATAAACAGTCAAAACAAGAGCCAACTCACGAATGCGACCCCCCCCTCATCGAACCCGGATCCGTATACGGCTGACTCCTCAAATTCCCAAAATAAGTCGAAAACCGATCCTTCGGCAAGCTATGCCCGGCCCGCATAACAGCGGGAGCCATGTCCAGCCACAGGGGGAACCAGAGACCAGAAACCTGACGGGACAAAAATATTCTCGCGAACGATCTAGCTAGCGACGTAGCGCACGCAGCTTCAGGAGCTTCGTTTCGTGTTGGGTGAACTCTTCAGGCAGCGGGCTCGTTCCTCGTCGTCTTGCGTCGTGAGGTTTTCTTGCTCTGCTGATGGACGTATTCGAGGGAGCGCGGCGCACATGCGTGGAGGTAGGTAGGTAAGTAGATAGGTAGGTGGGTATAAGGATATCTTTTCACTTCACGACAGCATGGATGGGATAGCGGGCGACACACATCAGGTCCACGGCGTTGTGGCAGGACCAGATAGGAGCCAGTGGGTTGGTTGGCCCGATTGTGTGCTGGATATGGGATTGCGTCAGTAAGTGGGGGATTGAGTGATTGAATGAGGCGGGAGGCAGGGAAAGGAACAAGGTCGGTAGGGAGGCTTCTTCAAAAGCTGTTCCTGGTGTACTGCGAGATGAGAGATGAATATGCAGTACCTATGCGACTCGTCGTGTGTCGTCTGGAGGAGACGAACATTGCGGAATATGATTGGGTAGCCGCTGCTCTCTTATGTGGATCCCTGAATCCCGGATCATGGATATGAGCTAAGCCACAACGAACAGGCATCACAACAAAGGATGAGCGGCCTGCTCAGTGCTGAGGGCCCTGAGGCTAAGCAGGCCTCCCTTCTTCCGTCCTCACCGCGACTTAGAGTTTGTTTGTTTTGTCTTGAACGCCTTTTTAAGTTAGGCCGTAGATACATCCCTGTGGGATCAGGTATCGACGTGACCGCGACTTGGAGTTTGTTTATTTTGTCTTGAACGCCTTTACCCGTAGGCCATCCCTGTGGGAATATTGGGATTCGGACGTGACCGCGTCTTGATGAATCATCACGAATTCGTGATGTAAACCATTCATGCAATACAATTCTCATTCCTGCTCCCAATTCCCTACCAGTCAACCAGTGAATATATACAATTTCAAACACGGTCTCGAGCTCACCGTCTCAAGTAACAAGAACAGCTTCGCCCCAAACCCACAAGCCAAAAAAAAACGAGGCCCTCGTTTCCATAATGCGCCTCTCCTCCAGTACATCCACGCCCCAACCAAACCGGCCGCTACGGCCATACCAACCAACCCTGTCAATCCAAACTACCATTGCTAACTTCGCCGCCAGTAGACTCCAAGCGCCTTATGAAAAAACAAACACACAAAAACAGCTGAACAAAAATTGCATGCTGATATACTGGCTAAAACAAAAAAAGGACCCCGCCGGTACGATTGTAGCCTTGCTTGCCCTCATCAATCAAGAGTCGGGCGACCACATGTGTCAATCAATGCCTTGTGTCTATGCTGTCAAGCTTCTTCCCGAATGCAATGCAGTGGCGGCAGGTAGTGCGTATTAGAGTCGTCAAAAAGGAGTTTATGTCGTGAGCGTGATGAGCCCCGTGTGATGGTATCCTGACTTTGTAAAGCTCATATCCGTGAAGAAAAAGATGTGCGTTTTGAAAAGGCGGATGTTGATGTTGATGCGTAAAAGTGATTTGTAGTATTCGGCTTCTCACTCCCATATTATTTGATCCAAAGGCAGTTGGGTGTCTGTGATGCCGAAGATGGGAGCATTCCTCTTGGCCCATGAGCGTGCAAGAACAGAAGCTGCGAGTGGAGGGAGAACGAGTTAGTTATGCATAAAGAGAAGATGACCTCACTTTTCTCAAAGCAAGTATGCCGGGAAAGAGTGTTATTTACCTTTGAGGAACCGCTTGCAAGCGTACTTCTTGAAAAAGGCCTCGTGGATAACAGGACGGGCAAGGTAGTCAATCATCAGGTTGACGACAGGCTGGAGCTCCTTCTTATCGTACCCAGCGTAGTAGGCCAGAATCTTGTCCTGTAGTTGGCCATCAACAGTTAGTAAATGTACCGTCGTCTTGACGAAACCCGTCATCGTCAGAAAGAAAATGAAGAGAGTGCTTACCCAGGGACCACGGTCCAGCATCAGGCGCGACAGGAAAATGGCGGCAGCAGCACAGTGGCTCGGCCGGTAGGGCATAAAGCGGTAGTCCAAAAGGCTAATCTCCATCAAGTATTTGGCCATCGTGCGAGATTGGATGTCATAGTTGTCCGCCTTCGACACGCGACGGAGAAAATTCATGGGGTTTGGGTAGCTCAGATCATAGTCGAGAGTGCTGAGCACGAAGCGCTCTGCACTTAGAATCTCAGCCTCACTGAAGGCATTGTCCGTAATACGCCTGAAGTTTTCCAGATGAGGTGACAAGGTCTCCTCGTACTTGGAGGCAATAAACAGGGCAGTGACACCGACAAGCTGGAGTCGATCAAGCTGGACCACCTTTTCAGACAGGAACCGATCAATGATGTTGACAGCTAGGAATAGTGTCTCGGGAACAAGGTTGAATCTTGTATGTACTTCGACGACCCAGTCAATCAAGATGCCACGCGTCTTCCACTCCAGATCATCTTGATGTGACATGTAATCCGGGTTGAGCATGGAGCGAGTTTCAAGATCGCGGAGATATTCAAAGATTTCAGTAGCATACTCGGCAACCATGAGAGGATCATCCCAGTCATCGTTTTCAATCACATCCACACCTTGGGGGGGCACCAAGGTTTTGGCCGTGTTTTGATGGACAGCGGGCTTCTCGTCCACGTCAGTCGACGCGGCGCGGCGGTCCTCATCGCAAATGACGTCCTCTTCGGGCTTATCCTGGTGGACCTTCTTACGGGCTGGCTGGCTCTCTTCAAGGACGGCGATTTTTTCCGAGACGACCTTTTCCGCGACGGCCTTCTGTGCGATGACCTTCTCGGCAACGACTTTTTCTGAATCCTTGGTGACAGTGGAGGAAGTTTTTCTCTTTGACACGGCAACAGAGCCAGGACCGGTCCGCCTGGCAGGCGCCTTGGCTGATTCCTTGGCGGCAGAAAGAGGAGCGCTGCGAGTAGGCCTTGTAGACGTCTTTTGAACGCCAACGCCATGGGCCTTTGACACGAGGCCAGCCTTGCCTGCGGCGGTCTTCTTTCCTTCGAGAACTTCGGCTTTGCTGACATTGCTCATATCTCCGAGAACATTGCGTCTTCTCTGAGCGCCGGCAACGCCAAGATTGGCAGCCGTCCTCTTCGGCTGCAGGGCATTTTTTACAGGCATGGAGAGTTCATCCACATTGAGAGCGGCAGCCTTGGATGCTCGTGTGAGAGGACGCGTCGAGTTCTCGTCGCTCTCGACACGTTGACGTGCAGCACGAGTCTACGGAAGCACGACAAAGTTTGTCCGTGTCAGCGAGGCGACGAGTCAAGCAAGTAGATGAGAGGGAACGAGGAGAAAGAGAAAGAGAAGAAACACGCGTCAAAAGGACCACTTACACCGGGAGGCATTGTGTAGTCTAGTGTATACTAGATCTTTGTGTGATACAAGCCAAGAGGCTGAGCTGAGCTGAAGCTGTTCAGAGAGCAGCAATTGTCAGTCTTGAACGCGTCGAGATGAAGGAAAGGAAAAGTTGTGCAAGATTAGAGAGCAAGGCAGTAGAAGTAGGTTGCACGTGAGACAGTCGTCAGAGACCGGGGGGAGGGATTCGGTGCCCTACCTCTGGGTTAGAGACAAATGATATTCCAACACAAGAACGCGATTGGAATGTTTTGGAACGATAGAAGTGGTGCCAAAGTGGATAATCGTATTAGGAAGAGCTGCCGAGCGATGGAAATGGTGACGAATAACGTGATTTAATAAAGGCGATACGAGTGCCGAAACTGGAAGAGAATGAGCCGGACAGCAACCAAGGTGTTTGTGTTGGAAGGACGTTCGCGAGGGCAAGACGAGAAGTGTTTTGAGGAGCGGAGTCAAGGGGGGCGCCTGAGAGGCGTGGTGTGGAGCAGTCGCGAATCGAGACGAATGTACCTCTGGAGTCTGGCGACTCTGGCCTGGCCCGGTGCGTCGCGTGTTGCAAGTACATATGTATGTACGGAGTACCTTAGGTAGCTATGTATGTAGCGGACTGCTAAGTCCTGACTGATTTCCGTACTTTACCCAGCTAGGGCTTAGTTACCAAGCGCCGCTAGCCATTTCCAGCTCCCTGATTCGTCAGCTCAGAGCGCGTTCGTTCCACTGTTGCGCGGGCGATAGCCATATCCCGTTAGCCACCTTCATTACTTGCTTGAGTGGCTGATCAATTGCAACTGTGACGGAGCATTGCAGAGCATTGCAACGCAATTCATGATGTATCATAGAACATGCTCGATTTGAGTATCATTGCATTGCTATGCCGTCTTGATTAAGTGAGGAGGTTGGACCCATAGGCGCTATGCTCCAAGTTGCCGAGTCGCCGACTAACGGAAAGCAGGACATGATACTCTCTACGGAGTACAGAGTACTCTGTACAATCACAACAAAAACATGACGAAAATCGAAACAAGGGCGGCGATAACACGCTAGACTCGCGATGATTTTAGCATCGCAACATATGTACTCCGTACTTCCGGGTCAAAACATACTGGCTTGATCCAAAGAGACAAGCGTGTCGTCAACGTCGACAGGCATGGGGCGAAAAGACGAGGTACAAGGAGGAAAGCTTCTCTTTCCAGCCACTTGCAACGCGATGATTGGTGATTTTCGCGACATATGGGTTCAGGGGCACGTACCTTGAGGCTTATGCTGCTTACGCCGCGCCGCACCCCGATGTCAACAGTGGCAACCGCAGGGCAACGGCTGACGTTAGCTTCACTGGCTGTAGCCTGTCCGCGTCCTTTTCGCGCTTCCCAGTTCCAGCCACGTGGCTCATCGCGTAGGTCATGACAAAGACGACGCGGCGATTCGTCTCGTTCGTGATGTGGCTGTGCTTGACGCCACACGCCGTCAAGACTCGAGAGGACCAAGATGTGGCTGTCGGCGAAACGTTCTTCAGTCAGCCGATGGGAATTTTCCATATGGGACGCCGCACAGCCGCGCAACGACTTGGACGACAAGTCGACATCCCGGCGAACAATCTACTTTTGTGCCAATCGAGGCGCTGAAGAGGACCAGAAAGGGCCTCTTCTTTGGGTCAATCGTTTTACGGCAGCCCATATATCTTCTCGCGATAACCGGATAACAACCGGATACTGGCCAAGTGTGGCCGACAAGAGCGACTGAATTCGCAGTATCGCTGGAGCTCCCATCCATCTCTCTGAGCTGGCCAGCTCCTGATTTCGAAAGGCCATAATCGCTCTACCATTCCGTCGTCATAAAAACAATCTCCGAACCGAAAATCGCAGACTTTATTTCACCATGCTCTCGCAAAGAATGTCGTTCGCAGCCGTCACAAGAGGCTTGCAGCGCCTCACCTTGGCACACTCCGCGATCCGGCATTATGCGACAGTCGAGCCCAGCTCTACCATTGTCAATACTGGCATCACTTCTGACATGTTCAAGGACGCGGATGCGACTGAACTTTGCACCACATCTTCCATCCTACGGACATACAAGCCCCGAACACCAGGAACGCGACACTTGAGGCGGCCCGTCAACGATCACTTGTGGAAAGGCCGACCCCATCTACCATTGACGATTCCAAAAAAGGGTCAAAGTAAAGGTGGACGAAACTCAACCGGGCGCATAACGGTACGACATCGAGGAGGTGGTGTCAAGACACGGATCCGCATAGTCGACTTTGAGCGACGACGGCCGGGAGCGCATCTAGTGGACCGCATCGAGTACGATCCCGGACGAAGTGCCCATATTGCGCTGGTGACTGAGCGAGCTACGGGTCGCAAGACGTACATATTGGCCTCGGAGGGGATGCGAACGGGGGACATTGTTCACAGCTATCGCACAGGTATCCCGCAAGATCTCCTCGACAGCATGGGTGGTATTGTTGATCCGGGTATCCTGGCCGCCAAGACGGCATTCCCGGGCAACTGTCTGCCGATGCACATGATTCCCGTGGGAACCAAGGTGTTCGCGGTGGGTTCGTCCGCCAAACGAGGGGCTGTCTTCTGTCGCAGTGCTGGCACGTCTGCTACGGTGACGAACAAGAATGAGGAGACGCAGGAGGATGGTACCAAGATTATGACGGGCAAGTACGTCGAGGTGCGTTTGCAGAGTGGTGAGATTCGCCGGGTAAACAAGGATTCTTGCGCAACGATTGGCGTCGCGAGCAACCAGCACCACCACTATCGTCAGCTGGGAAAGGCAGGACGAAGTCGGTGGTTGAATATTCGGCCCACGGTTCGTGGTGTTGCCATGGATAGAGGTAAGTTGATATCCAGAGAGCTGAACGCGGCGCGAGTCGACCAATGCATCATGATGCACAAGAGTAATCGACTTGAATGCTAACCGCTTCCTCGCAGTCGACCATCCTCATGGTGGCGGTCGTGGAAAATCAAAGAGTAGACGTCACCCTGTCACGCCATGGGGCAGACCTGTACGTCCCCAAATCTCGAGAGCTAAACCTTCTTTCTTCTTGGCGGCCTTCTTTTCTCTCAATGCACTGTCACTGACTCTGTTCATAGACCAAATCTGGGTATAAGACTCGTCGCGTGCACAACGTCAACAGATGGGTTGTCACGCCCAGACCTCGCAACCACGGCAAGCGACGAACGAGTTCCAAGGCCTAAACTTCAGCGCCTGGTGTAGAGGATCAGGAAATAGGCGTAGCTGTCTGATGGAGGCATGGTTACTACGAGAGGCTGTGATCATAATAACTGTACTATACAATGTGATATAGAAGAAGCAGCCGCGGGGCAAACAGAAGAACACTCTTTGGCCCAGCCGTGCCCAACTCAAATGGTGTTTTGTAGTGAATCCCAGCAGGACGTGATATTCTGCCGATAGCAGCCCGCTTCGCTATTACTCCAGCGTGATCTTTACTTGATCCAGTGGGGGAAACAATGCCTACGACTGTGTTGGGTCGCTGACCGCTTGAGGTTGCAAAGGCTAGCTAACTGGCTGACTGCTCTCACGATGAATATATGTTGCTATCACAGCTAATCCACTTACGGCCCAACAAATTTGCAAGAAAGGGGAGGGCCACAACTTACAAGTGAAGCAACCAACACAAATCAGAGCCAAAAAAGCGGTATATGTACGGAGTACTCCGTAACAAACGACAAAAAAAAGAAGCAAAAGAACAACACAAGGGTACTTACTACCTTGTATCTAGCCGCCGTGGGTGCCGTCCGTCCCGTCTCATCGGCCAACTTCCGCCCACCTGTTCCTGACCAATCTTTCTCGGGCCTCGGGCACAAGTTACAACTAGCAATTTGCATTGTGCAATTCGCTATCTCCGCACAAAGCCGTCAATCAGAGGCGCCGACGCGTACAGTTAGGAAATCAAAGCAGGCTACATGGGATTCGCATGAGTCAAAGGCAAGGCTGGGCGGCTGGCCGAAACAGTTTTGTACCTTGGGTATGGACGGGGCTGGCGAATACAGCGGGCCAGACCCTGCTACAACTTGCTAAGTTGCTACGGAGGGCCCGATTACCATCATGTACCCACAGAGTACGGAGTACAGAGTATTATGTGTAAAATCTCACTTGTGACTTGTAGAAGGTACCCAAGTGTGTACTCGAACAGCGCCCCCGCATTAGAAGTGCAGTGAGTGGCGCGGCCGAGTCACGATTTCGGGGACGGGAGAATTCGGCACTGACCGGCATCAGGTTCGATGCCGTGTGTGTATGTACTCCGTAATGAACGTAATACGGAGTACACATGTACCTTTTCGTCCCGTCTTGAAGACGCGCGGCACGAATAATTGAGGGGTAATTATCGCGAAGGATACATATCCTGTGCTGCCTCTCGAGTCATCGACAAAGAACTTATAGAAAGTCTTCTCGAGCGCGGCTTTTCCCACGGGCCGTCAGACGACCAGGCGCCAACTGAGACCATAGGTACCAAAAGGACCCCATGTACTCCGTAACCGCGACAAAGTGACGTACGCCCGCAAAAAAAAAGCATAGCCACGCTCCGTCTCACGTTTGGTGCAAGAACTTCAGCGCGGCCCCCAATGGGGAACAAAGGTCTGTTGGTTCTCATTAGCTCCTCATTTTTTGGTCCTGGCTTCATCAGCGGTCTACCGTCTTCCTATCTTCATCCCGCCCATTCCGCGTTTCTTCTTATTGCTCTTCTTCCTGGGGGTGGCCTTTTCCTCATTCTTCATCCCTTTCATCGTTCCTCAGTCCTCCTAGTTCCGCCTTCCTCTTGTTTATTCATAACTCGCGAGCGGGTCACGATAACGGTCACAGAACCGAATGTCGGAATATCGCAGAATGGCCCACTTCGGGGAGTCTTCGGCCAACAGCTTCTCTTTCAAGTTGCTGGCCTCGTATGCGCTTGACTGGATCGTGTTGATAGCCATTACTGTTGCGGGCGGGTTTTTAGGTCGCATTGAGCCTAATAAGCGTCCCTTTGCGCTGGATGATCCGAATATCTCGTGAGTTTTCCGTTGCTTCGTCGTGGGAACGGCGTGTCCGGGGTCGATCGTCATGTGGAGTCCTGAAAGACCTCGTACGATGCGCCCCCGCGATTTCTAGAAGCTAAGCTAATACATACGCGTTTTACAAAAAAGTCTTCCATTTACAGAACATGAGACCGTTCCGTCATGGCTCCTCGTCGTTCTCTGCGCCCTGGTGCCCGTCATCGTCATCTTCTTCATCTCTCTGATCCTCATCCCGGGGAATACGGTCCCCAAAAACACCTCTCCAGCCTACATATGGAAGCGCAAACTCTGGGAGCTTCACGTCGGCTGGCTGGGCCTTCTCATGGCCGTAGGCTCTGCCTTCTTCTTCGTCAGTGGCATCAAGAATATGTGCGGCAAGCCCCGACCTGATCTTCTGTCTCGATGCGAGCCCGACTTCGCCAATGCGGCTACATACGCGGTGGGAGGTCTGAACGGATCGCGCCTCTACTCGGGCGATATCTGCACGCAGTCCGACTCGCACAAGCTCAACGACGGCTTCCGGAGTTATCCCAGCGGTCACTCGGCTGCTTCCGCCGCGGGGCTCATCTACCTGTCTCTGTTTCTGGCGAGCAAGTTCTCCGTAACGCTGCCATTCGTGGTGCCCTCTGCTAATGCCAATGGGGCCACGGATCACTACAAGCATGCTGCTTTCCCGTCGCGCATGCGCATGGGTATGAAACCTCCTTCTTCTTTTGATGCCGGTTCTGATGCTGATGCTATTGCAGGTAGTGAAGCCTACGATCCAAGCAACAAGTCCGGCATCGCCGATCGTGGCGCCAAGTACAATTCCCGTCTTCAATCGCTTAGACGACAGGCCGCTGCGCCGCCCCTCTACCTCCTCGCCATTACCCTCGTGCCATTTTGTCTGGCCATCTTCATCGCGGCGTCTCGATGGTTCGATTTCCGCCACCACGGCTTCGATATTCTTTTCGGGTTCCTCATTGGCGTCATCACCGCTATTTATAGCTTCCGATACTACCATCTGCCCATCATGGCCGGCGCGGGCTGGGCATGGGGTCCTCGCAGCAATGATCGCGCCTTTTGGGCCGGCGTCGGGCGTCTGGGCTACGCGGGCGATAACTCGGACGAGGACCCTCATCGCCAGCCTCTGCACGACGACCGCGCTGACCTCGGGGAGTCGGGTGATGTGGATCTGCCTGGCGCACAGGAGCTTTCCTCTACTGGAGGTGTTGGAGGCGCGACTCTCCGTGGCAATAATGGGCCGGGCTTCCAGTTCCAAGATGTGGAGCTGGAGAGGTTGAATGGACGACAGCATCCCGTTGGGGCCTTGAATCCTGGACAGGTGTAGTTAGGGGCCATTTACTTTCTGGAGCTTTCACGGCTCACGGCGAGAGGCGGAAGTATGTGAAGCATGAGGTAACGATCATGACCCATATCTTTGGAAGAGGCAAGCACACGACATGAGAGTACGATGACGATAATTGAGACCCCCCATCTACTTCAAATTGTTTTCATGGAAACGTCAACATGTCATGAACGGCGTTGATGAACGGCACGGCACTTCCTAGGACCTTCCTATCGAATGCATTCCTCATGGAAAGTCCAATACTAATCCATATCATAGCGAAAAGGGCCTGATCTTCCTCGACTTTTTATATCTTCATCAGCAATCATTCTAACTTCCGAGGAGGCATAAGCAGGCGAATGTTGTTCCTCCTTTACCTCCTGAAAAGTCTAACGAGTCCGTGTAAGAGTAGGACTAGACGGGATGAAAACGCAAAAGTTGTCTCCCAGTACAGGGACCCAGGGGCGTTTCTTATGAGATGACGTTGTTTCCTTTTTACAGTTTGTGTTGTTTTGCTGTGCTACATTATATCAAGCGGGATGGGTTTCAGTGTTCATGCATGTCATTGCCTGTACGGCTGCTCAGCATCTGTCTTTCGCCCATGACATGGGGCACCAATCAGCGTTTGTACGTAGTGCTAGCGGTGTATTGACTAGTTGTTGACGGTGAAAGGGCTTTTGTGCTTCTCTAAGGGAAGGTCATCACTTAAAGAAGTAATTATTGCCGGTATGCCCTGAACGAAATAGGGGTCTTGGTAAAGATACGAGTCCATTACGTGATGTAAAAAGAGCACCCTGGTTATGGAAATGCATAGGTACTGTACCAGGAACCTATCGCACTCCAACGAAGGGATCGATTGCCATCTATACCAATGTTACGGACGGATACCCGCATCAGGTACGAAGCACCACATCCGTGCCCAAAACACCTCTCATCACATCCACTCCAACCACCCTCCAAGTACACACGATCGGGGAAAATGTGGCCCCAGCGAGAACACTTGCACCATCAGTATACAAGGATCCCCAAAGTCCCATTATGGAAGGGAAGAAAGGCTGCATCATTCAAAATAATCTCACACAGGACGAAACAGACAAAACTTTTCAATTACCATGGCGCCTTCAGTTCACCAACTAAACTATGGACCGAGTGAAATATGGCTAGAGTGGCCCAGCGTGGGCCTCCTACGCGGCGTGTTTGAGTCCGGTCATTTGTTGGACCGGACAGCCTTGCTTTGCGTTGCGATGTTGTATTTCCAGTACGATGTCATCCCATGTCGTCCAGCATGCCATCTTTGTCCTAACGCTCAGATGCAGACATAATGTGAGAGAAGAAGAAATACAAAAGAAGAGAGAAGAAAGAAAGAGAAAAGGATTATATAAGAGTGATGCTGAAAAACGTGCGGACTAGACAACGTCCCTCATAGTGCTCAAAAAGGGGGCACCATACCACAGACCACGGATGATCAGAATACCAAAGCCCAACTCCGCATTTATTTATATTTCGTTATCCTCGCGCTCGCACCCCCTCACATTGCAACCCTCCCATCATCGCCCCCCTCTAACTCCATATCCTCATCTTCCTCTTCTTCTTCCTCGTCCTCAATCTCCTCACCCAGAAACCCCGTATCCATATCCATCTTCTTCAGCCTCCGCCGCATAGTATCCCTCTTGGCGTTCTGCCACCGGATCAGCGCCGCCGAGGCATGTACCTTGAAGCCGTACACGCGCGGGACGTAGCGCTCCGTGCTCTTGCTCGGGATCAGAGCCGGATACACCTGGAAGATGATGTTATGGAAGGAAGTCCCAAAGTAGGCGCCATCGATAGTAGCGTGCCGCGACGACTTGGGGTTGTACGTGTCCTCGCAGCGCCCGCAGTATAGTTTTACGGGCGTCACGTTGGGGGTGTCGTTTAGGCCCAGGGGGAGAAGCGGATGAGAGTGGCAGTTGACGCGGGGGCATTTCCCGAATTCTGCTTTTTTATACTTTTCGAGCTGGTCATTCATCTCTTCATTAGCGAGACAATATCCCAAACACTCACTGGTGATTGTTGTGCCAAGAGGGGCTGTGGGATAGCGATAGCAAGGAGGAAGACAGCCGACCCAAAAGATGGAAAAAGAAGACCGTGTAAGCGGAAGGAAAATAACTTACCATCTTGCTCAATCCCCTCGTCGTAACAATATATCGCGCATGAACCAGCCCGTATAAATGCCGAGCCGACTTCTCAATCGTCTCTCTCATCTCATCGTCGCAATCTAAGTCGAATACATCCGTCACCAGGTCTAGCGCATACTGGTAGTACTGGACCTCTGTGTTTAAGCCTGTCAGGTTGAACCGGTCGTTGAGGTACTCCTCGTCGATTTCGCAAAAATATTCGTTTCCGCGAGACGAAATAAACTAGATGCATCGCACCATGATAGAACGTTAGTTAGTGCGCACGCCACATGGTTTTCAACTTCTCTTCTCCGCCTTATACGCCCCATTTGTTGCTTCTCGGGTACGGTACGGTGAGACATGGCGATGTCAGAGGGATTGGGAGTGGTTGAGCGCCGCTGCAGCATATCCATTCGTTGCTGTGCGCAAATAAAACGTACCCAGTCGCGCCAATAGCTCGTATAGTCGCTGTCGGACTCGCTTACGAAGTCGTCCATCATTTCGGGGTGGTTATATGAATACTTGCGACGACGGTTATAATGGAGAGAATGGGTATTGAGGATGCCGACCGTGGCCGGCGCTGCGTTGGGTGTTGTTGGGGTCGGCGATGGTGATGATGGTGATGATGGCCATGGAGGTTTCAGACGAAAATGGCGACACGACGCCTCATGTGGGTGGCTGGTGGGTGGCTGGGGAGGCTAGACGCCATTTGCTCCAAGCTAGCCACGCTGTTACGTACGCGCTTGACGTGTAATATGTATGTCAGAGGTTCGAGGGGGGGAAGTGCATTGCATTGTACAGTGAGCTAGAGAGCATCTAGGTATGTATGTAATCTGAAAGCCAATTCAGAGGGATGTCGTGGAGAGACAACCAGGAGTCAGATAACACGAGGGGAGGCGTCTTGATTACGCTGTCGAATGGCGCCAAACGTTGCCACAACCAACAACGGCCTGATGTTCACATGCGTAGCTGACAGTTTCTGTGGTACTCAAGTTGCCTCTACTCTTCCGATATTTTGAGAGCACATCTCCAACGATTTACACGGACACCACCGTAGAGGGCATACGCTCAATCCAGCGTATTACGCGCATTGTGACGACCGAAAGCGAGATGGCCCCCGGGTAGCATCTCAAATTCCGTGCGTGGCCAACGTCGCGTCACGTGCGACGGGATCGGTCGCGCATAGGCCAAGCATTGGTGCAAAAAACGCGTTGGCGTCGCGTCTTGACGCGTTCGCCGCGTAAAGTAAAATGCGTTCCCTGCAGCTTGGCTGGCCAGGCGGCTAAGTTGAGCGTCTTGATTGCCCTGACTACCATTCTCACCGATTCCCACCTGCACCATCTACCTTGCACCCTCAAACCTTCCCACACTTTCCACTACTCTGGCAAGAACACTGCACCCCAGCTATACACAATCTCATTGCCATTCGGAAAGCACACTCCGGCATTATGTCTCTCTCTGCCGTGGGAAAGAGGACGCGTAGCCATGACGATCCCAGTAAGTTGAGCAAGCGCATGTCTGAAGCATGCAACCCATGATGCTCGAGGCTCCATTTGCTGACACGCACAGTCGTTGCTGAAACTCCCACCAAGAGAGCTCGTTATTACAATGCATTCACTCCCGACGACAACGATGACGAAGAGAACCAAGATCCCCAGAGCGCATCAAACTCTCGTGATGCCGCCAAGATTGAGGCCCAGGCACTGCAGAATACCCCGTTGAAGAGGCCAGGATCGACATCACAAGCATCGATAAAAAAGAATTCAGTGACTCCATCGACGCCTCGACACCGAGATGCCTTCAGCGGCTACCCGACCACGCCTCGCCATGCTGTCATGTCTGCCGGGAAACTCTTCCAGCGAATGACACCCAGCTCTCCGTTGTCACCATCCACCATCCAGACCATTTATCATTCTGCTCGTCAACTGTTTGCTCGTGGTGCAGATCCTGGTCAGCTTATTGGCCGAGAGCTGGAACGCGAACAGCTAGAGAAGTTCCTGGCTCGCTGCACATCGTCCGCACCCAGCGGCGGTTGTCTGTATGTCAGCGGTGCACCGGGGACTGGCAAAAGCGCCATGGTTACAGAGATGACGCGGGGCATTTCTCAGAAGCAAAACGACGGCATTAGCAGCGCTTACATCAACTGCATGAGCATCAAGTCCTCCAAGGATTTCTACGCCACTCTACTGACTGCTCTCGGCGAAGATGGCAACGTCACCGAGGCCCAAGCCATCTCCAACCTCCAAAAAGCCTTTTGTCCCAAGACGAAAATGTCATCAAAGGTCTATCTGGTCACGCTAGACGAGATTGACCATGTTCTGACTCTGGGACTCGAGAGTCTGTACAGGATCTTTGAGTGGTCACTGCAGAAGAATTCTCGCCTGGTTCTCATTGGTATTGCCAACGCTCTGGACCTGACGGATCGATTCCTTCCTCGACTGAAGTCCAAGAATATGAAGCCAGATCTGCTTCCATTTCTGCCTTATACGGCAGCCCAGATTAAAAATATCATCACGACTAGACTCAAGCATTTGATGCCGGAGGGTGGCAAGGAGGGTTACGTCCCTTTCATACATCCCGCTGCCATTGAGCTCTGCTCACGAAAAGTGTCGAGCCAGACGGGAGATGTTCGAAAGGCGTTTGAGATTTGCCGTCGGGCACTCGATTTGATTGAGGTTGAGACGCGATCGAACCACGAACAGGAGGCGAGGGAGAAGCTCCTGCAGATGACACCTTCCAAAAAACCTCTGAGCGAAAAGCTGAACGGATCTGCTGGAGGTGCCGGAGCGGGATCAGCTCGAAATGTTTTGCAGATGGTGACGGCCTCTCTGAGGAGCTTGACCGCAGAAACAGCGCCTCGAGCATCAATCGGCCACCTCAACAAGATCACGGCTGCGGCATTCAATAACGGTACGAACCAGCGACTCAAGACGCTCAACCTTCAGCAAAAAGTCGCCCTCTGTGCCCTAATGGCCTACGAGAACAAAAGCCGGGCCTCAGTAAAGGCGCTGACCAAACCCAGTGGTACTCCTTCAAAATCTCACTCCCTGGCGCCAACCATCAAGGCCTTGTTTGATACGTACTGCCAACTGTGCACGCGAGACTCCTTGCTACACCCGCTTTCGAGCTCTGAGTTTCGAGAGGTGGTGGGCAGTTTGGAGACGCTTGGACTCGTAGCCCCCGTGGAGGGCAAAGCTGGCAGCTTCATGATGCCGCAAACGCCCAGCAAACGGGGTCGAAAGGCTCCGGGGGGTACAGGAGATGAGAAGCGCATTGCTAGCTGTGTGAGAGAAAAGGAGATTGATTCTGTGGTGGATGGCCCGGCAGCGGGGATATTGGAGAGCATTCTGTCTGGTGAAGCATTGGATTGACATTGGACGACGCATGCTTTCTAGCTTGGCGTTTGGATATGGTTCAGCATGCATTTCTTGTTTCTTGTTTCTCGGGGTCGATTCTTGGGGTCCTTTCCTGTTCTGTTTTTCTGTTTTATTGTTGATGTTGGCGCAAGTGGCATACACGGACACAGCATGGCGCTGGGAACAAAAATGATCAAGCATCAAGCATCAAGCATCAAGCATCAAGCATCGAGCATAAACATTAAGCACTACGCATCGCGCAGCAAAAGCATCGGATTGGGTTATCCCGAGGACTTTGTATAAATTAGTGGGCAGATAATGATGAGCCGACTGTTGGAATAGAACGTATAATGAATCCCTGGACTTGAACGTGCCTAGCCGGCTTTATATTGACTTGCAGCTCTGCGACGTAAGCTAATGGTAGTGTGAGGGAGACATGTAGCAAAGTAGGTGTGATGGTAGGTAGTAAGGCACACGAAGTCTGTGTATTTGTTTCCTTGTTGATTGCCTCATGTGTTGGTATATACATCTCATGAAAGCCGTCTCGCAAATGCGAGTACGTACAAACAACGACATAATCAACGTCAACGACCACATCAATGAGATATCCTCGTACACGCACACGCACACGCAGCACCAGCATCATAATTGCTGAAAAAAGTCTATATGCAGCACTATAATTACTTCTCAGCCATTGTCACTGCCATTGTCACTGCCATTGTCACTGCCACTGCCACTGCCACTGTCACAGTCCACAGTCCACAGTCCACAGTCCACAGTCCACAGTCCACAGCAGCAAATATCCCACCAGCCGAGCCATCATCATTGTGCGTCTATCCACACGTCCCTTTTATGTATTTCTCTATAAATGACGATGCCCCCCCCCACCTTTCCGTAGTTTCCCTTCTTTTATATATCCATACAGTGAGTGGTCCCTTCCTGTAGCTATATATCCGTTAATTTCAAGTATCCCGGGTATTCGTTCGTGAAAAGAAGAGTCAACCATCAAGAAGCAACAAGTCCGTCGTCAAACTGTCCAGTTCACTATTAACGTCTAGTCCGCCATGACGCTGCATCCGCGCATCTAGTCTCTCCCTCTCCCTCGTCCCCTTCCCCGTCCCTGTCCCTGGCCCTGGCCACGCTCTCTCCCTCCGCCTCTGCCTCCACCTCCCCCGTCCCCTCTGCCTCCACCTCCCCTCCCCTTGGGCCTATCCGGCTCAACATTCAGACCCCGCACCCCACGCAATCCCATCTTCCCCACTGTGCTTTTCTGAATAGGCGGCACATCCGGACAGCCTAGCCCCTTACGAGCATACAGATTCGCCTGCCGGACCAGCTCTTCCTTATCCCAGTGCAGACCCTTGAGATGGTTGTTGTAGTAGCCCAACCAGGCCTTGTATACTTGTGCCTTGTCATCTTCGGAGAGAGCCTCGAGGATAGGCTGCATCTGCTCGTCGGGACACACACGGGCCTCGTGGGGAATGAAAGTGATTTGCTTGAGAGTCCATTGCGGGAAGAAAGATTCGGCGTCGCAGATGAGGAAGATGCCCTTGCCTTGGGCGTCGGCGCGGGCTGTGCGGCCGAGACGGTGGATGTAGCTTTGCTTTTCCGAGGGGATGCCGACCTGGAAGACGGTCGTTACGCAGGGAAAGTCCATGCCTCGGGCGATGACGTCGGTGGCACAGAGGATGGCAGACGGGGCTTCGCGGTATTCGTTTGTGATTCGGGTGCGCTTGCTCTGGGTGAGGCGGCTGTGGAGGGTAGACACTGGGGGTAGACCTGGGACCATGGAGAGGACGTGGCCGTACAGGCCGGCTGCGGCGGCTGTGGGAGCAAAGACGATGGCTTTGAAAGTGCCGCCGCCGGGCTGCTGGAGCTGAGCGGTGGCTTCTTCTAGAATGGCGCCAACCATGGCGGCTGCGACGGACGCGAACGTAGGCACCTTAATGAGGAGCTGGGGCACGCGTTCGTGCGTATTGGCCTCGCCTTCGGGGATGGTGGATATGAACTTGTAGCCGGGGGAGAGCACGAGACCGGCTACTTGGTTGACGTGCTGCGCGATGGTGGCGGAGAACAACATGCCCTGTCTGTTGGACTCTTGCTTGGCGGGAAGCTTGCTAACAATCTCACGAAGAGAAGGCATGAAGCCCATATCCAGGAGTCGGTCTGCCTCGTCGAGCACAAGAGTATCCAGTTGTCGAAAGGCATACAGGATGTCTTCGTTCGACATGTGGTCGATCAGTCGACCAGGCGTGGTGATGAGTACATCGCACCCAGACAGGATGAGCTTCTCCTCCTTATCCTTGTTGGTGCCACCAATGGCGGTACGCACACAGTACTTGGGCATTCTCTGGAGCAGGCTGGTCGCTTCCTGCGCAATCTGCAGCGCCAGCTCTCGTGTGGGAGAGATGACTAGCAGCGAGATGGTCGAGCCGGCGGGTCGCTTCTGCGTAATCATGGTCTGCAGAGCCGGAAGCAAGAACGCAACAGTTTTGCCCGTTCCCGTCCTGGCCTGGACCAAGCAATCTTGTCGGTTTGGGGGGAGCAGCTCCCAGAGGGTGGCGGCCTGAACGGGCATCATGTGGTCAAACTTCAAGTCGTCGGTGATGGCTTGGATCAGCGAGGGGTGAAGAAGATTTTGGCCACCAAGGTCCGCGAACCTCGGAGTATCGAGAGGAACATTTTCGGTGAGAGCAGGCTTGGAGTTATGGGTGTACGGCGTGTCGTCTTCTGTTTGCGTAGCTGAAGGCGAGTCTTGATAGCCATCTTCAGGTGAAAAGTGAGACGGGCGAGGTTTCCCACCGCCACCGCGGCCACCACGGGGGCCAGATCGTGGCCCACGGCGCCCTCGAAAGCCATTGCGCTGGCCTCTGGGCTTGTCGCTCATGATGATGGAGTCTTTTGGTGCGCGACAAGAGACGAAGCTTTTCTTGGATTTTTTTCGTCTTACCTGCAAGGCGATGTTGGATCACTGTTGCATGTCTGATGGGCCCAAATGCACGCAAGTTGCAACAGGGATTGGCCGTTGCGGCCAGACGGCTGCGCCCACTCTTTTGTGCAACAATTGGGCACCTGCCAATGAATTTCAGCTGATTGCTTGAATGGCCCCGCTGCCACGGCCCAATCCAGTCCGATGCGTCAGCCGCGTTACGCGCGTCCACGGGAAGTGACCAGGCTGATGGACCAGGCTGATGAACAAGAAAGGAAATCAGGGCCTCGTCTGGCATCTCCCGAATCCATCACAGATCGTGAAACTTGGCGGCGGCAGTCGGCCCCATTGCATTGGCCGATTCAAGCCATTGACGTCGTTTCAGCCATTCCACCCGCATAAGCCGTTTACGCAACGCAAAAGATTCGACATCTTGGAGACGAGACGGTTGTACGGTTGCCAAGTTGCACGGCTCGGCATTCAGGCCGGCGGCAGTGGATCGTTTCTTGTTCCGCGGCCCGCTGCAGCCTGCAAGGCAAGCGAAGTGTCGTTTTTGACTTCTTGACTTCTTGACTTCTTGACTTCTTGACTTCTTGACTTCTTGACTTCTTGACTCCTTGACTCCTTGACGATGAGATGATGAGATGATGAGATGAAGAGCGGCGCGGGAGTGTGTGACGGGTGTCTGAATATGTGAAGCGAACTCCGTAACATGTATGTACATGCATGATGCATAGCGATGCGATGATCTGGATCATCGTCATCACCGCTTTCCCCTTTGAAGTTTGCCCCTCTTCCCCCTCTTTGCTCCTGGCCAGCCGTCCGCTTCCCCACTTCGCCAAGCTGCCTGATCGCCAGGTCGATTCAATATTCATAAGCTCGAGGTTGCATCTGCTCCCTGTTGTCTTTTATTATTAGCCTGGTTGGGCACCACTTCTCCTCACCATCGCGACCTATTCTCTACTTCGTACCTGGTTTCTCTTGATCACAGGTCTTGTCATCGTCTTTCTATTATATTACAAGCCCTCGTTATATTACATCTACTACACGTGGTGCTATCGGGATCCGCGCAAACGTTTGTGCCGTTTGTGCCGTTTGTGCCGTTCGTTCGTTCGTACGTTGTGTTTGAGCACCTAAACGATACACAAGCCACAACACGCCACCCACCAGGGGAATCTCGCCCGTGGCATGAGCCTCGCTCTCGCGCCTGGCCTGAAGCCATTCAAGGAGCTCGTCTCATCTCATGCCAGATCCCGCCGTCCACGACGCAGCCAGCGGCAGACCATCGACGTCGTCGTCGCTCTCCCCTTCGTCGAGCAATGCGGCTGGGGGGGGACCGATAGCCGCCAGCCCAGGCATCACCTCGACATCTGATCATGCCGACGAGTCTGCTGCTGCTCCTTCTGTAAAGAAATCGCCATCATCATCACCGTCGACATCATCTGGTGCCACCCCGCGGCCGAGCCTCTTGTCGCGATTGAGTACGCCCCTGCACTTCCCGTTGCCTCTGCGGAGCAGAAACCGAAACCTCGCCGACTTCCATATACGATGTGACGAGCCGCACAAGAAATATTCCGCGGGGGACTCGGTTCGTGGCGCCGTTGTTCTCGCCCTCGTCAAGCCACTTCGCATAACCCACCTGGTCGTCGCTTTGCATGGCTACGTTCGCGTCCTGAAAGAACCCACTTCTGTAGCCAAGGCACAGAGCGTTACTATATTACCTCCGCCGGGAAGCTCCCGTCGACCAGAATATAGAGGCAATGGGGTGACGAGTCTCTTTCAGGATGAGCAAATATTGAGCGGTGAGGGAAGAATCGAACCTGGCAAGTACGAGTTTGGATTCGATTTGGTATTTCCGGGCAAGAGACTACCCAGTAGTATCGATGTACGTGTTTTACCCCTAGTCTTTATTTGGAGAGAAAGTTGAAGTGTGGAAGAAAATATTCCCCTATAAAGCTATCTTCCTGGGATCCGGGAAGTTGCACATGGTGCGAGGCTGACTCAGGACTATCAGTTTGAACGCGGAACGATTTCGTACACGATTACTGCGACACTGACGAGGCCTGTATCGATGGCAGCAACGTCGACCTGCGAGAGAAAAGTCACTCTGGTTCAACAAATAGACGTCGGATTGCTATCGGCACCCCGGCCAAGGACCATCTTCTTGGAGCCGATATCGAAACGCACGCGGAGAAAGAAGCCCAAACCCAGCGAAATGGCATCTGGGGCACTCCCTTCGCCAGAACATAATGATTTGACATCAGAAGCCGGCTCCGTCATCACTGAAGGGTCCACCCGGGGTGAAACAAATAACAGTAATGCACCCGGTGATTCCACTGCGAGCGACATGCATAGCGAGATCAGCGCAGAGAGTCGCCGCAGCGGTGTGAGTTCAGCCAGCAGAGCGACGGGCGAATTCAGGCAGCTATCGCATGTTGGCTCGACCCTAACATCCGCGGCCAAGCAACAGTACGTGGATGACAAGACCATTACGGCAACTATTGAACTCATCAAGGGCGGGTGCCTGCCCGGAGACACGGTGACGGTGCGTGTGACAGTGCAACACATCAAGAGGGTCAAGAGCATGACGGGCGTGATTGTGACACTGTTTCGACAATCGAAAATCGACACTCATCCTCCAAAATCAATGTCGCATGAGGGGTCTCGGAGGCGGTTGACCAAGCAAGACCCGTCGGTTCCTAGATACCGAACCGGTATAGGGGGTCTGCCATTTTACTCGTCGGGGTCCATCAGCGTCTTCCGCAAAGACTTGGACCAGAATGCGGCACCGCTCATCATTGATCCCGCCACACTGCAGGCTACGGTGACCGTGTCGGTGAGGGTGCCAGACGACGCCTTTCCTACAATCAAAGGCGTACCAGGCGACACGATTAGCTTCAAGTACCTAGCCGAAGTCATTGTCGACCTCGGAGGCAGATTGACGACGCAGCTGACTGGTGGCACTTCTTCCTTGTCGAGACTCGCCACGCCGGGAGGTCACAATGGCGACCAAAATTCCATGCTCCCGTTTGGTCACCAACGAGTCACGAATATTGCCGATACTTCCCAAGTCAGAGCACAGAAAGGTGTCATATCAGTATCTTTGGAAACTGTGGTCGGTACTACCGATAGCGTAAAGCTACGTCAACCCGGCAAATTCAACACGGCCAGGTCACGGACGATTCGCATCGCCGATGAGGAGGGAGGGGACCAAGACGAGGAGGAAGACGTGGATGAAGACGAATACGAGTATGAAGAGGACGATGACGGCGACGACGGCGACGGCGGGGACATTAGACGGCGTGACACGATAACTCGCGGTAAAGCCCCAGCCTATGCAAACGGACACTCATATTCCTCACCCCGTGAGAGAAACCACGACTACACCTCACCACCTCCACATCCGCCGGACGATCTCCGACTTACCTGGGCACCGACGACAGCACCATCAAATAGGTTACCACACGCCGACAGGAGTTATTCTCTCTACCCCCCTCATCATTCACCGCCTCCTCCTCCTTCTGGTGCCGCCCCCTCTTATATACCACCGCCCCGCGTCGCCAGCGAAGCCAGCATGACAGAAAAGGAAAGAATACGACAGGCTGAGATGAGACTCCTCCCCAGCCAGCCCCCCGCAGGTCCGGCAACGGTAGCAGACGAGGAAGACATCTACGGCGCCGACGATGCTGTGAGAATACCAGTCGCTACGCCCACGGTGCCTGCGACCCACGCGGTCGAAGCAGAGCCATCGGCGCCGCCAGTAGAGGATGTCATAGATGCCGGCATCCCCGCAGAAACTTTTGCAGGCTCTCCCCCCAGGGATAAACAGGAACTTGAGCGTCAAAGACTCATGCAGGAAGCCAGCGCGCCGCCAGAATTCCCAGCCGACATGATGGCGGAAGTATATGCCCCTCATGCATCAGCATCGGCATCGGCTCCCCCACTGGTGTTTGAACCGACAGCGCCGGACCTCCATGAGGATGACACTGCCGAGAGCTATGGGGGGTATGGCGTGGGAGCAGGGTCGTCGTTTGGGGCGGGTGTCTCGGAGCAATTGCCTGCGTATCAGAGATGAAGCTGCACCTGGCTTGTGGAATCCCGTTGACGTACTTGCGAGTGGTCCACATGGCCTGTCTAAGCGCTTAGTCAGGACTCGGGATGTTCTCTTCTTCCTCTTCTCTTTTGAAAACCCTTTCTGTTCGTTGTTTTGTGTTATTAATGTTGTGGGCACGAGCCGCTCACTCAGGGAGTAATGGTGGGAGAGCGGGCCGTTCGTACCATGTAATGGCGTTGAGCGAATCTTTTTGCTTCCATCTTATTTCATATTCTTTCCCATATCTCATTTTATATTCTCGGTTCACTTCTTGTTTGAGTTGGAGCGCGGGGGATACAAGGCATGCCAGGATACAAGTCTTGTGTAGATGGATGATTTGATGCAATCCCCATGCCGCGCATTCGATGCGTGGGCTTTACAAGGACAAGCAATGGCACACCATGAGAGAAAAGAGAAGTTTGGGGGGGGGGGATAATGGCTTGAATGGAAACAGGCCAACATGATGGGAATAAGTGCCCCAGAGATGATGAGACGTATTACTCAATCTATAAAGACTAGATGCTTTCTTTGCAAGCACAATCAGATAAGTGTGAGTATCCTGCAACTTGAACATGCCATTTTCTGCCATATAGATCTACACTAAGGGTCTCGAGACAACAAGGCCCGATCAAAAGGCCATGGCATTCATGGTCATACCCAGTTCCCGTACATGAGGCTAGAAGGGCCAGCCAGACATTCTACCACAGGATAACTAGTTTGCGGCGGCCAAGAATTCATAACGATGCCACTTTACGGCCCTTCAACGTCAGGTCTTCCTATCCCACCGACGCAGAATTCGGTACATAAGCATTCCGTTGGCTCACCCACGAATGAAGGCACCGTGATATGCGTTTCAACCGTCCTCGTGAGAACAGGTTCCATCTCACCCCCTCCCTCAACCGCAATAAATACTTCATCGTATGTACATAGCACAAAAAGGAACCCGCCGATCCAAATAATCGGTCATATATCACAACCATCCAACCCAACTCTATCCACATCCGCCACTCAATCTCCAACACTCCCCTCTCATAAAACTATCTTATCTCACCTCACATCTCCCCCATCAACCACAACCACAACCACAACCACAAGCCAGCCCCCTTTGTTCATTCAAGAACCAAAAAAAAAAAAAAAAAAAAAAAAAAAAAAAAAAAAAAGCCCAAGACACAAGAAAAAGCTATACAGTGTAGCTAGGTAGAGGCACACAGACTAACTACTCTCCCCACCCCCTCATCTCCTCCGCCAACCCCCCCGGCCACTCCCCCACCGCCTCCCAAATCCTCACCCAATACCTCAACCGCACAACCTCCCACCTCGCCGTCTGCAAATCCCGCTCCTCAAACGCCCGCCCCATAGCCTCCTCACTCGCCTCAATCCTCCTCCTAGTATCATCCTTCAAAGCCTCCAGATCTTCTATTTTTTCCGCACGGCCTAGTTTCTCGTGCTCTTGCCAGACGGTGGTGAAGAGTTCTGTTTTGGCTTCCTGGGGTACGCTGTTGAGGGTGGTGTGGTCGTCGTCTGTGGTGGTGGGGAGTCCGTTTATGGCGAGGAGGTGTTCTGCACGGAGGAGGGGGTCTTTGAGGTTTCGGTAGGCTTCGTTGATGAGGGAGGAGGAGAGGTTTTGGTGGGGGGATTGGTCTTGGGAGTCTTGTTTGTCGGGGTGGCATTGGGCTTGGAGGGCTAGGTATTCGCGGCGGAGGGCGCGGAGGTTGATTTTGAAGGGGCTCTGGGGGGGAGGGCCGTCGGGGAGGGTTTGGGGGAAGAGTTTGTAGTAGTTTCGTTGTGTTTGTGGTTGTGATTGTTCTCGTTCTTGTTCTTGTTCTTGTGGATGCTGTTGCGGTTGCTCTACTTGCGGTGATGGTGAGGGTGATGTTTGTGGCTGTTGCTGCTCTTGTACAAATGGTGATGATGAGGGTGGTGTTTGTTGAGGTTTCTGAGAGTAGAATCGCCGTGGGGGACTGGCTTTCGCTGCGAGAATTCGGAGGCTTCCCGGCGAGGGTGGGAGGTGATTTGTGTGCCTTGTGATGGCGGCAACGGTTGTGCGGAGGGTGCGCATGGTCTGTTTTAGCTGCTGTCTTATGCCTTGTTATGCGGCTTTTCTTGGAGGTATGTCGAATTCTCTGAAGGGGAGGGACGTGATAATGGTGATGGTGTTGTCAGAGTTACGATGTACCGAGTAGTTAAACGTTATGATATGATATGGTCAATGACGTCGAGAAAATCTGATCCACTGCCGTCCCTGAGAATCGAGATTGGTCTGCTCTGTCTCACCGCCTAGCGCTTTCGGACCTTCAATTATGTATGTATGTACATACATAGCCAGCACTCCGGATATCGGCACCGCACAGAATACATAACGTGGGACGGGAAGTCACTGGTGGCCTGCAATTGGTGCGCTTCCCCGCATATATACGGAGTAGGTACCCCATATACCCCACCACTAGAACGCCTCCCAATGGCCGTTTTCTCTCCCACTGGACCGAGACCAGCTGTTCTTTGGCTATTTCCGGCTTGGTCAAGGAAAGAAAAGGAGGAGACGACAAAAAAAAGTGGTAGGAGGAGGAACTTGAGGAAGTAAACAAGAGTGAGAAGAAAGGGACAAATACATACGGTCTCGTGGCACGACGACATTGCCTGCAAATCCCCCTTTACTCCGCATACACTCGTTTTCACATCCACTACCTTCTCGCGACTGGCATGTCTTTCTACAAATATCCCGGCAGGTCACGGTTTCTATCCCACTGAGCAGCGAGAAAATCAGTCAACACAATGGGAAAGCTTTTTGACGCGGCTGAGGGTATGTGTCACTCTTCTCTCCACGAGCAAGCGTAGCCTGACCCGTTGTTAGTCGCAAAACACAACACCCCCGAGAGCTGCTGGGTCATTCTATACGGAAAAGTCTACAACGTGACCGACTTCGTGGACGCGCACCCCGGCGGATCTGAGGTGATTCTCAGACTGGCGGGAAGAGACGCCACCGAGGAGTACGACCCTGTGCATCCGCCAGGCACATTAGAAGAGAATCTCGAGCCAGAAGCATGGCTAGGTACAGTGCGTGCCGAGACGCTCCGCAAGCCAGACGACGCAGCTATCTCTCTCCAAGGTAAAGAATCGTCGAGCAACAATGACGACCGCCCACCACTCGAGTCCCTCATCAATCTCGACGAAATCGAAGCCGAGGCCACCAAGAGACTCTCCCGCAAGGCCTGGGCATACTACTTCTCCGCCAGCGACGACATGGTATCCAAAACCCACAACAACACCATCTACCGCGACATCCTCCTCCGCCCACGCATCTTCATCGACTGCACCCACTGCGACACCTCGACAACCCTCCTCGGCCACTCCGTCGGGGTCCCCTTCTTCGTCTCCCCCGCAGCCATGGCCCGCCTAGCCCACCCAGCCGGCGAGCACGGCATCGCCAAAGCCGCAGCGCAGTTCCACGCCCTCCAGATCATCTCCAACAACGCATCCATGACGCCCGAGCAAATCATGCACGATGCGCCGCCAGCGCAAATGTTCGGCTGGCAACTCTACGTCCAGGCCCGCCGCGACAAAAGCGAGGCTATGCTCCGGCGTATCAACGGCCTTGCGCCTCGCATCAAATTCGTATGTCTGACGCTGGATGCTCCCGTCCCGGGCAAGCGTGAATTAGATGAAAAGGCCAACTTTGAGAGAACGACCGCGAATGTTACCAATAAGGCGTCTCAGACGGCGCGGGGAATCGGCCAGCAGCTCTTCTCGGGGACGGCCTGCGATTTGACGTGGCAGAAGACGTTGCCGTGGCTTTCTGCGCAGACGTCACTGCCTCTTGTGCTGAAGGGTGTGCAGACGCATGAGGATGCGCGTCTGGCAGCGCAGTATGCGCCGCAGGTCAAGGCTATTATTCTGTCGAACCACGGTGGGCGGGCTGCGGACTCGGCGCCCCCGGCTGTGCATACGCTGCTTGAGATTCGAAAGTACTGTCCTGAGGTGTTTGATCGGGTTGAGGTGTGGGTGGATGGGGGGATTAGGCGCGGGACTGATGTCGTGAAGGCGCTTTGTCTGGGGGCGAGGGGTGTGGGATTGGGACGGGCGCCGCTGTTTGCGCTGGGGTTGGGGGGGCAGGCGGGCGTGGAGAGGATGTTTGAAAGTAGGTTTTGTGTTGTTGTGATGATTTTGACATCTTTGAGGATGTCTTTTGAGGTTTGTTGCAACATTCGTATATGACGCGATGCTGACTCATGATAGTCTTACAGGCTGAGACGGCTACTTGTATGCGGCTGCTGGGGGCCAAGACGATTTCGGATCTTGGTCCGCATTTGGTATGTTTTCGCGTTGCTACTTCTCTATTCTGTATTCTGTTTCATTCTTCTACTGCTGTGGTGATCGTGTGTGCGTTGTGTGTTGTCCTGGCTAACGTGTGTCTTGTTTCCTGCGTAGATCAACGCGCGTCGTGTAGAGGCACAAGTGTACGATGCAGATGCACAAGCGGGATTGGAGGGCAGGTCCCAAAAGGGCTTATGGACGGGGAGGTCAAAGCTGTAGCCTGTGATGGAGGATGCTAGATGGGGAGCATGTGTACATAGATAGTATGCATCGTAAGAGACATGCCTTTCTCATTCCAGCGCATGGAAACAAATGCACATCAGTTTGACTTGGAGAAGTCCGTTACTTTTATCTTATTCCATTTGATTGCTTTGTATTTTATTTTCCAACAACTATTAAGCAATCAACCTTTCCACCTTTCCGCGACTAAACAGCCTGATGTTTCCACGTCTTACAAACCGTACAAGAGAACTAGTACCCAGCAGGCTGCGTTTTGACGTTCCAAACGTTCAAAACCACTATACTAATATAATACAAGATACTCCGTACACAAAAGATACAATGGAATCGTTGAGATGAGACATTTTTGCCCCGCTCAGTTAACGCAGTCTTTCTCCCCTCCGTTATCGGATTGTTGGGGTCTGCTCCAATTCGCGCAAGGATGTACCCATCGCCGTCTGCTCGAATCTATCCGTCAGCCAAGCATGGAGCTGGAAAGAGAAAGAAAAAAATAAAGACTTACGTGGCGTTTCATCCAAATGCGATAGAGAAAAGATGTGTTAGATCGATCTTTTTGCCCGTGTTGATAAGGCTTGAGAGGGGATCTAAAACATGGTCCGACAATCCAGATAGTATGTTGTGAAGTCGAAACATTGCGTTTTTGTGTTTCTAGAATCTAGACAAGTTCACTGTAAGCATGCCCCGACGATTCAGCAACAGGGGTTGTTCTACTCACGATGTCTCCATCTGTATGTCGGACTTGGCATAGAATTGCACTTCAGTGAACCGAGCGTTTGAGTTCATGTCTGTGTGAATGGAGTTGATGGTCAAGTTCAGTTCAGTTCTGTCAATCCGAAACCGAGACTTCATGTTTGACGGCAGGTTGCTTATCGAGTTCCCGAGTAGCTACTCAACGAGTCCAGACTGTTGTTCATGATCTTACGCAGTGGCTTTTTTTTGTCTATCGCCTCTCTCAACTTTCAAGTGCCGTCTACACGAGCTGTCGAGGAAGCTCACTGGGCACCATGTTGAAATTTGAATGACTGGTAGGGATCTACAACCTTACTTTCACCCGCCGTGTTCACTCCAGTGCCGTCTACACGAGCTGACAAAGCAGCTCACTAGGCACCATCGTGGACGGGATAGAGGTTCCTACAGCTTTCTTCTTCCAAGTTGATTGACGAGACTATCAGCCATCTCTGCAATCTGGCAGCCTGGACACGGAGAGGATGGGTAGCGCTATCGGGATGGCGTGGAACTCCATGACTGATAGATAGTGTCGCTGGAGGATGATGAAGTTGGTTGTGAAATGATTGATAAAAAAACGTTGGTTGTGAAATTGATTGATTGATTGATCACTTTTGGATTCGTGTACCAAGTAGAATGGAGTGTGTTGGAGAAGAAGAAGTTCATATTCGCTTGAGAGCGTCGGAGGACCTCTCTTTATACCTCTTTGAAGGGAGCCCTCCATAGGTAGTAAGGTACCTATGTACCTACATACCTCTCCTAATGATGACTCGTGGTGATGAGCTGACAAGTTACACTGATTGCCAGAGCTAAAGGTCATTGGGTGAGAAGCTCAGAGTGGCTTAGACGATGAGTGCAGCGATGGTTGCATTCACTGTAATGCTGTGCTGACAGAGAGCAGTGGAAACTGTTGGGCAAAATGTGAGAGGTCGAATTATTATTGATGGGGAAATGCGACACCGCAAAATGACATGTGATATGCGCTTTGGTTGGTATACGCAGCTTCAATTCGCGCGTATTCTAAGCGCCCGGAGACTTACCTATGACAGAGGCCGAGCAAACAATACTCCGCATGAACGACAACGTCGCATTTGGCCAACACCCTCCGATACCCCTGCAGCATAGACTACCTACTACTATCACAGGCTAAAAAGAGGAGTATGATACATAATGTAGGTATCACAAAAAGAACTTAGAAAAGAATGATTGGGAAATGACCTTCTGCGCGGCCGCTGTGATTCTGAAGCGGAGTTCATGTACGTCTGAGTCACATGCGTAGGCACACTGGTCACTGGCTCGTGAACTTGTACGCGTGTTACACGTCGTATGTCCTCAAGACGGATCTTACGCGTATTTCCGCACCATATGCCTCTTTCAATTGACGCAGTCTATCCTCCTCTGACTCTTTGGGAACAAGTTCCAGCTCGCGTAAACAATCTGCCATGGCCGCATCTGCCCGAATCTATCCGTCAGTCAAGGAAGTAACTCGAAGGAAGAATTGTATACACGTACATGACATGCAAACCAAATCGGCTCGAAAATGGACGCCTTGAATCTCTGCTCCCGTGTCAAGGTTAAACAGGGGTTCTAAAATATCGTCCGGGGCCCAAGGCATTTTGTTGGCAAATCTAGATACATATTGTGTTTCTGTTTCTGGACACAAACCACTGTCAGCATGCCCTGACTTGGAACTCTCCAGTAACAGGGGTGTCCTACAGTGGAATTCTACTCACATTGCCTCCATTTTAATGTCAGACTTGACATATTTTTTATTCATCTCCGCGAACTGAGAGTTCATGTCCGAGAGCATCTCAGTAAGCCGAGGCCCGAGAGTTCGTATCCATGAATCGAGACTTGACGCTCGATTCCGTTTGGTAAACCGAGTGTCCATCTGGAGAGCCCGAGTGTCCATTTGGAGAACCCGAGTGTCCATTTTGTCAACCCTCGAGTCCATTTGGTTGAACCGATCGCAGGTTCGCGAGTCCACTTCTGTGAGCCGGGAGGCCATTTTTTCGTTCGCTTCCCTCATTTCCTGTAGCTGAGAGTCTTATGGCTGAGAGTTTCTTGTGAACTGCGTCCATTTTGCCGCTCAACGAGTGTCACACGTGTAGGCACACCGATCCCCACCTGCGACATTCCAACCGGGCGCTGTGCACCGACGGAGATCCGTGATCGTACAGCGCTTGCCGGTTCAGGCA
>SRPP01000101.1:0-64229 GCA_018360055.1 Claviceps monticola
AGATTGTATAGATTGTATAGATTGTATAGATTGTATAGATTGTATAGATTGTATAGATTGTATAGATTGTATAGATTGTATAGATTGTATAGATTGTATAGATGGTATAGATTCTTGGACCCGCGTTTCCTCATTTGTCGTCGGTCACATATCTACCTAATCGTCATCTGTCATTTACATATCTGTTTAGGTAGACGATGAACCTTCAAGGTGAATAGGAGTTCAACTTTTAAGAATTGGAGCTCGGAAGGGACGTCCCGCGGTCGCTGGCCCTTGGACCTTTGCTGCGAGGCTTTGCACTGGACTGGACACCCCACACTCCACACTCCACACTCCACATGCAATCGGAACTGACAACGAATAGCGTTGTCAGGCACCTGCTCCGATTTCATTGGCGTCTCGAAACCTTCCAAGTTCCAACCCAAGGCTGGAAGAAGCAACTGCACATTTGCCACTACATACATGCAATGTACATACATACAATGTACTGATGGCTACTGACTACCTACACTGCCTACACTGCCTACACTACCTACACTACACACTACCTACACTACCTACATACATCATACATAGTAGCTTTATTGGAAACCTCTTCACTCTCAGCCTCGACCTCAATGATCCCACGTCGCAGGCAGGGCCCCTTTATCACGTCCAAGACGCCCCCTCCATGGCCAATGCTACTGCAGCGGCTGGTGCCATAGTCCCGGCCCAGCTTGGATTCCTCGCCATCTTCAATCCCTGCCTCGGCAGCGCAAATGACACCGTTGATGACCAGATTGTCTACTATGCCTCACTCAATACACAGCATGCGGACAACAACAACAACAAGAGGCGCTCGCGTGGGCGCCTCGCGGATGCCGTTTCTCAGGAGGAGAGAAACGAGCGGCTGAGACAGATTGGCCTTGCGCAGGGCATGATCAACTTCAGTCGTGGGTTCGCGGATGGCGCGTCACTAGACTCAGTGGACACGGAGAAGAGCCGCATCATCATGCACGAGTTGGAGCCGGACTGGTGGCTTCTCGCTGTAAGTGCACCTTGGCGTAGCAAACAGACCGTGTCTCTCATCGTTTCTGGTCCCGAATTTGTGCCTCTTTAATTGGAAGCAAAGTGACTGATTGACGGTGTAGAGTATCAACTTTACACAAATACCCATTCCGCCGCGGTTACCCGTCAAAACGGCCCAAGAGTCAGAGACAAAATACGAGTATTCGAGCAGAGAACTTAAGCCTGACTCTATCCTTTTGCGGGATCTACTGCGCGCGCATAGTACCTTCCTCTTGCACCATGACACGTCGCTCAGTGCCCTATTTGTTCGCAGAAGACGCCCCAAATTTGTTGCCGTCATTGGCCGATACTGGGACTTGTTTCTCTCGACGTGGAATGTCATGCTCCATGGAAATCCTGTACGCAACATCCTTGGTGGAATTCACCTCGCTGTTTCAGGCGAGCTCGGCGTCGGCGTCGGCGAAGAGCAGCGTGGGAGTGGTGAGCGCGAGGTCCTGGAAGGTCTCGTTGGAAGGATCGAGGGCCTTGTCGATCTGGTTGTTTCTAAATTTGGCGACGACATAGACATCGACGATGCAAAGAGTTACAGAGATCAGCAAGCTGGGTCGCCGCCGCCGGGGTGGCTAGGCACGGGGCAGGAGCCTGCCGCTGAGGATGGGGCCATATTCTTAGGGGTCGGCGCGCTGAGCAAGAAGTCAGTCAGCGATGTGACGCATTGGATGGAAGATCTCTACCAATGGGGTCATCATGCGTATGGCGTGATCGAGAGTCCAACGTCCACGAGGCGAGCGCGTGCGCGTGCGCATGGCCGGCGGGCGAACAAGCAGTCTGTAGACGAGGCATCGTCTGCCGCGGGGATCAAAGATCTCGGAGATCGAGCAAAGAAGCCGAACGAACAGGGTAACTCAGAAGACAAGATGGAGACGGAGCGAGATGCCGAGGAGCCACAGAACTCACAACAACAACAGCAGCAGCAGCAGCAGCAGCAGGCCCCCCAGACCGTCCAAGCCGAACAAGATGCAGAGGCGCACACCACAGCAGCTGCCGCGGACGCATCGACAGAAACGGAAGCACCAGCACCACCAGATACAACAGAAGCACAAGACAGAAAGCTCGACAAAATGCTTAGCTATATGAAACTGGGCTACGGCTCGTATTGGACCATGCCGGGGAAATCCCACCTTTACACCAACCCGCTCTCCCCAACTACAATCGCAACCGCGACGCCCGCCGTCCCATCCAAACTCTCTCAAGAGACCCCTTCACCACGAAGTCCTCCTCAAGCATCGACGCCGCCGCATGTCCGCCCTCATCCGCCCCAGCACATCGCGTTCGAAACTCAAGGCCACTACCTCATCGGGCTCAAAGGCTCTATCGAGGACGATGCCGGGGTCTATGTCTCCGACTCATCCGCCTCCGACTCTGCCTCCTCAGACCCCAACAACGTCCGGACGGTGCTCCGCACAGTCAATGTCGAGCTCGAGCACAAGCCCTCCACCCGGCCCGATGCCACCATCGTCCACGATTTCCGCGAGTTCGAACCTTCCGGTAGCGGGCAGACCCAAGCTACGATCGCAGAAGACATGCGACCCGGCTGCTACCACTCCCACGACCTCAACAAGGCCGAGAAGCTCCGCGTGGTAGTCTACGTCAACCGTCCCTTCATCTTCACATTCCTATTCCGCCTCCACACCGACTCCCTTGCCCTCGACTCACTCTACAGGTCGCTGCACCACCAGCTTTCTCCGCTTAAAAAGCCCCTTCTCGAGAGCACCACCTATCGTCCTGACGTGGCAGCAGGGACCAACAACTCCCATGGCCGCTCCGCCCACAACACCATGTACAGCCTCGTGTGGGATGTCGCCGCCATGACCGTTCATTGCACCATACCCAACATCCCCGAGTCAAATTCCAGCGACGGCAACGAAGCCTGGTCCCGCGCCGACGCCATCAACTCGCACCTCCACCTCCTCACTCTCCATGCACTCACAAGATCAAAAAACAGTGATTTGGAGAGGCATCAAAAAACCACTCGCGGATGGTGGATCGTATGGACAAGGCTACTCGACAGGGCAGAAAATCATTCAGATGGCTCTCCGCGGCGATGCTCCTCCTCGTCCGATGGACACACCCAAGAGCCCAGCGATGCTGACACCAAAAATGCCAACGGGAACGGGGACAGGGACAGTCAAGATGGAGCTAGTGGAAACGAGACGTCTTCTCAAGAGCAGCAGCAGTACCCAGCTGTAAGCAAAGAGATCTTCCTCCTCAGACGGGCTAGCGACCATGTTGGATTGGGGAGTCTTTCCGGGGGAGGAGGGAATATGGTACATGGGGCAGAGAGAGGGAATAGATTGGTGCAGGGGATTGGGGTGGACACGAGGAGGTATGTAGAGGAGTTGTTGAGTTTTTTGTGATGTGAGGGGGTCCGGGGTCTTCTTCTGGCCTTTGGGGGGGTCATAGGACCGCCTACCTACCTACCTACCTACCTACCTACCTATATACATCCACGATGCGTGTTTTGTTTCTCTTAGTCCTAGTCGTAGTAGCTATTACAAGTGATGTCCCTGATTACGATGCCATGATTTGTTTCTTTGATGATTGTGTGGTGTTGTGGTTGAGCTCATCTCCTGTGACTTGTATGATGTTCTTCCTTCGGCATGTCATATCGTGTATGACACCCATCAGACTCCTCTTCCAGTGGCCCGGAGTCTCATCTCATGTCATGTCATCATGTCATCTCATAGTCATCTCGTACATATCTGACACCCGTTAGACCGGCCCGCCTCGGAAACCCAAGACCCAGGGACAAGGATGAAGATGTTGGTTGGTTGGTGTTGGTGTTGGTTCTGTTCCCAGTCTATTGTTACATGACATCGCGTGCGTTGGTTAGACACGGAGAGGTAACTATGTATGTACCTACAGTACCTACCCGGTATGTAACTATGTGCTCCGTGTCCGTACGGAGTAACTATGGAGTACATACTCTGTACTTGCTCGGTGCTGGACTAGTTTCATGTGGAGTCACAGACCAGGCGCCGCCAGGGTCGCGAGCCACGGCGTTGCAAACAGATTGCTGGTCGTTTCAAGTTATGTATGTCCGCACTCCGTTCGCCACTGCAGCACAAGGAATGGGTTGGTTGCCTCCCTAAAAGGACGGATCTACTCCGTACTGCTGCAGGCTATAATTGTAAGCAGCATATGATGGTGGTACCTAGGTATATGTGCATACGCGAGAAAAAAGGAGACAGCTGCTTCGCCGTTTGTTGGCTAGGGTATTTCCGCGGGAGGTGACACACGTGGCTATGTGATTGCACGGGTAGCAAAAACTCAGTCAAAGCATGTCACTTACGGCAAAAAGATGCACAACGAGGGGACAATCCGAACGGAGAAGAATGCCATCATGCTTTTTCAGTGGTATATATGGGGTGTTTACATCTCCTCTGAACACCCACCGTTCTCTCTTCGTCGCCAAAAGTAAGTGATCAAAAAAACTTGACAAAGATTGGTAAACGAAAGAAAAGAAAAGGCCTGCCCAAAATCATGAAAAGTCATATGCTAGAATGTTATGCAGATTCATAGCGTTTCGTCGTAATGCCAAGGTGTAAGCCTGCGCTGTGCACAGCACAAGTGTAATTGTTAGGGGCCAGCCCCTTTGACCTTGGATGAGAAGCCCGAGAGCAACTTGGTACCTAGTTGAATGACCAGCTGATGGGCATGCGACCAGAGTCCAGACTGTCGTATAGCTCCTTGTACACCTTCTCACTAACATCAACGTCATCGTGATTGCATCCCATGCACTTGTCCAGGACGGTCGCGGTAGTGGACCTGCCGTTGCCGTAGATGGTGATGGTTTTGCCACACATGGGATTTCCGTTGGACTGTGTGCCCATCATGAGATGAGACAGTGCGACAATGTTGGCGCTGTTGTCCTTGCCGCTATCATCCTGACCGCAAGCGCCCATACCGACAGCGTAGTACGTGATGTCACCTTTGTAGGTACCGGAGCCAGAGCTGGCAGAGCTGCTGCTGCCGCCGCCTGAAGGGCTGCCTTTGCTGCCTCCTTGCGCAGGCGGGGAAGAAGGAGAAGCAATCGGGGGGCTGGGAGTATGAGAAGGAACAGTGTTTGGCTTTGGGACAGTCGGTTGAGGCGGCGCCGTGTAGGCGGAGCTAGGGGTAGTAGGTACGGGAGGCCGCGAGGAAGTCTTGAAGGTAGGCGTTATGGCAGCTGCAGCCGCAGGAACATGAGAAGACGGAGCCGCATATGGTTTGGCCGAGGTCGTAGCCGCCGTGGATGACGGCTTCTGGGAAGGCGTCTCAAAAAAGTTGCCCTGCGACTCCTCGGGCGGGCTCGTTGGTGCAGGATCCTGGCTAGGGGTGATGAAGTACGTGGTAGTAGCATCAATGACCTCGGTGACATATTCGATTTCAGTCACCCATTCAGTGTGGGTGACTACGTCGCGAGGGACGATATGACGAACAGCGTGAAGACGCTGGTGATTTCCATGGAATGGCTGAGCAACAGCCACGCTCAGCAAAGCAGCGGAAGCGACAATGGAATACTTCATGATGGCGCGTGTGAAGAGCGGCACAAAGAGTAGTCGAGTCCTAGTGTCCGATGTCTGGTAAATTGATATTTGGAAGGAATGGGTGCTCAAGAGGGCTTGAGTGGCCGGTATTTGGTATATCTTTGTTGGTCTCGTCAGGAAGAGCAGGAGCAGTGGTGGGACTATTGATCCAGTCGACAATGGTCGAAGCGAAGGAGTGTATTGTGCGAGGGAATCCTGCCCGTGATGAAAGTCAAGCACAAACGTGAGAGACGTCAGGTCGTTAAATGAAGGAATGTTGTCGTGTGGAAGAAACGAAACAAAGAAAAACGGACGAAGCAGAGGGAAAGACGGGGAAATAAGTAACAATGGGATATGTATGCAAGTGGGACATGCAAGAGGGAACGAGCCAACGTCGAGTCCATGCTCTCAGCCTCTCAGGCACAAGCCGCTCTGTTGGCCAGACCCCCGTCCACCTCGTGAAGCTGAAGCTGACGAGTGGATCCAGGAACCGCCCAAAAAAGTCCGGGCGACGGGAAGGAAGGAGGGAAACCAGGTGGTGCCCTGCTGATCCAGATGCCTGCCAGGGCCCAGCAGTGCCAGGTGGAAAAGACTAGTTAGGTAGGCACCGGACAATAACTTGGTACATAGGGAAGCCGGCGGGGCGGCATGGGTCATCTTGGACGGTGCCATTGGGTGGTGCTTGCCTCCTGCTTCTCCTTCCAAAGTTGGCAATTCTCTAACAAATCGCTTTCAGGAACAATAGGTAACGGTCGGCGGTGGTGCGCACATTGGCTTGCAAACCGAAATAGCAGGCCGCATTACGATACAAAGAACGACGAAAAGGAGGGCACCGGGAGGAACCAGAGCTCAACGCCCATCGCCGCCTTCAGAAGTTGACTGGCAAGTTTAGTCGAGGCAGTGCCACGTTGGGCTCCATGCAGCGCGGCGAGTCGCGACTGCTAACACACCACAAGACGAGAAGACTGCGTGCGAGGCCGACGGATTAGTTTCAATCCGCCAGCCTGCTTTAGGGCAAGAACAGAGTGTGCAGTCTGTGTGGTTTCAAGGTTGTGACTTGTAATAAGTTGCAAGTTATGTGGTCGTGTCGTCCCCCTGGGCCCTTGCTGCGGATGCCGCTCGGAGCCGTTGCGAAGCTGCCCTCGTACGTACTGGCCGCTGCGGCTCTTGATTGGTCTTGCAACGTTGGCGCTGTTGGTTGGTACCGGCTTGCTGGGCGCTGTTTGGTCCGCCGTTTCGGCGCCGAGATGCCTGACAGGTACCTGGCCAATAGCGCGTTGTTCGTGCCTAGGCAGCTGAAAAACGACCGCCGACAAGCATTCTAGCCTCTAGGTATGTACACCCGCGGGACGGGACAATTGAGGGTGGGCGCTTTCCCTCGGCGCTACGTATGCGCCGATTCTATTTGTACGTCTTCCGCATTAGGTAGCTGATCTTCTTCTCACTTACTAAGTTACTTGCGAATAGCCGAATAGCATTCTCGTTGTTGCTGCCGGCCGTGACACGGAGGAATGATCATTGAGTCATGAGAACGTGAGAAATTGTTCATCGAATTGGCACATCGCTAGATTCGCTACAATTCCTCCGAACTTTGTACTTGTGCCGTTTCCATCATCATTCGAATCTTCGATGCGTGATAACATCGGTTGCAGCAGACGCGACGACATCGTGCGGCTGGCTGTACTAGGCACTGCGGCAAACAATGAAAAAAAAGCTTGGGAACATGTACATGGAATTACAAAGAATCTTCAGCATAAGGGCCGCATCCCCCTACTGCCTGATGACGTTAGGTGCGGTACCGTACTGACGTTAGTCTACAGTTCAACCATGTACCTTAGTCTCGTGTGGATGTTGTTTTCCCCACGCCACATGGCTGAGAGAGTATCGTCAACGAGGACTTGCTTGCAGATTTTGGTAGCATCGAAGGCGATGCAACTCAGTCGGGTGTGTAGCTGCTGACAGCCGCTTGAAGAATTTATACTGTTGCTCATTGTCCGTCGTTGAACGCCATCTCGCTGCCATGCAAGTCGAGAAGTCGAGCTGCATGATAATCCCGAGCATGCTTTTCGTCCATCACCCCATGGGCCATGGTCCATCAATGATCAGACCATCGAAGTATGTACGGAGTAGGGAGGCACCGCGGCCGCGAATGGATACATCCCCGCCTGCGACGTCATGAATCGTGGTAGCCGTCCGGCCGGCGTCCGATGCTTTGTTGTGCATGTAATGTAACATGTTACAGAGCAAGCTCCGTCCGATCACAAGGCAACAACCACGTGATATCTCAACGAATGAGGCCTCCATTTGGGTCCTTTGAAGCCTTCGATGGCGAAATCAGACAGCCGGGTAGGCCTCAATTCGAGGCTTTTCCTGGATGTTGCCAGGCCTTTGCCAGGATGAGTATGGAAATACGCCTCAAGGATTTTGCCAACTGCCTCAACGCTTTACCCGATTTGGACGCCGCGACACACCGATACAAACATGCTGTCGAGGTAGCTGTACTTCTCTCGACACATTGGAGTATGTTGCATATACATATGTCATTTAAGACGCAATGCACGACGTCTCGCACGAGGAACCGCGTGTGCTCAGCATTTCAGTATGCTAATCAGCAGCGAATTTTCAGGGCCCTCATCTCACCTCGTGGGCGAGGGTGCGCCCGTCCGAGCTTTCAAAACATGATATGCGACGGCCTCAAACAGAGATAAATAGGCAATGTTTCATTTTCATCTAGCCGCAAGAAAAATGCCGCCTCATGTTTCTATTGTCGCGAACTTCACTAAGGTAATCAGGGTCTTCTCATTGCATCGTCCTCCCAGGAGACCCCAGCTCAAAGAGAGGCGGCGTGCCATGCGCCGCTCTTCATGATAAAATTAAAGGAGTATCTCAAAAAATATATTCAATGATGACAGAATGCTCTTTCATACAGCTCAAGTCGTGATGAAGAGCCTCGAGAAGCGAGAGATAGGTTCTCTGGATTGGCCGTCGCTTAGCTCCGACCTTGACCCCATCGAAGACATGTGGTCTCGCCTGGAAACCCAATGTTATTTAAAAACTCCTAAGATGAAATATATGATGAGTCTCAGAACGCTTTTAAGGCATCTCAAATAGATCGCAATGGTGGTGTATGAGGAAAATGAAATAGAGCTCGTTTGTGGGCTCTCGACAGCATGCCTAGCCGTCTTCCGGCGGTGATAGACTTCGGCGGGTGTACATTAAGTGCTGATTCGGCCATTCATCAATTTCATTGAGACTCTACAGTACTCACGCAATCGGGTATCTTTAGCATGCGAATTTGCCTGGATACGTACGGAGTATAAGTGAAGTTATTGCGTGCGATGGTGAAGAATGAGAGGAAGTGCCTCTAGAGTACAGGTACAAATGACTTTGTTAGTACATAGGTGACTTCCACTTCCAAATCAGGTAAAGCGTTGAGGCAGTTGGCAAAATCCTTGAGGCGTATTTCCATACTCTGCCAGGATAAAAAGGTTGGCTCTTTTCATGTTGCATGTGGAGACTAGTGGCAAGACCGGCTCGTAAAGGACTAACCTAACAGGTACATACATACGTGCGTAGATGCCCTCGTATTGATGCTGAATCGAAGATCTAACTATTGTACGCTACTGAATTGGCCATGCCGCATTGAAGTGTGAATTCCTTTGCAAAAGAAAGATGAAGCGTTCAGACTGAATGAGACAACAACAATCACTGAGATGCAGTGCGGGGCATGCACCTTGGCTTCTGACAAGTACCGAATGAGACTCTATTCTGCAATTTTCTGGTCATTGTGATGCAAACATTTCTGACGTCAACCGTCGCTCAACACCAGCTGTGACAGTTCCTGTAAAACTATGTACGTACATACATACTATGAACTCTCGTGCACTCCATTGCTTCCAGCCTGGTTTGCGTTTGCTTGCACATCCCCTGCGGGAAGACGAGGCCGCCCCTTGCTAGGGTTTGTGGATTTCCTTTGAAACGAAAAGAGAAACAAGGACTGGCGTTCAAATACAGGCCGGTCCTGGTCAAAAAGCTCCTCCACCAGAAAGGCCTTTTTTGCCAGCTTGACGAACTGCATATCAGCTCTTCTCCGCTTCTTGAAGCAAAAATATACTATTGCCTCGTCATTCAGGGCAAACAGATCTCGTAGTGTCTGCATGAGAAGAGGGAAAGCTGGTTCAAAATAGACACACTCTGCTGCTATAATCACGTCGGGCTTTTGTGCTTCAACTTCTTCGGGAAGGCTTTCACCCCTATAAAAGTCGAGAGCAAAGTTGCATGTTGTGTCAGTCCACTGAGAGAGAGGAAAGCGAGTTCACCCAACCATAGTAATATAAACAGAACGGCCGACGTACCAATTCAGAATCAGCGCCTTGGCTCTGCCCTCGAGCTTGTTCAAGCGAATATTCGTGTCCATCAGCTCAAACATCTCCTGTTGGTCCGTCACAAGCAGGCTGGCGTTGCCGCCACAGCCAAGCGCCACAGCTAAGCCCACGAGACCGCCACCAGCACCAAGCTCCAGTCTGCATTTGTAGAATTCTCGCGTCAGCCCTGATCGACATTGCCAATAAAAATGCAATGGCTGAATGTCCTCTCTGCTTCCCCCGTCCGATGTTCTGTACGAGGTACCTATCGGGCGGGAGTAGGTACTCATCGGGAAGAGGGATTTTATCTGCTGATCGACGATATGCCGTTTCAACCCCGCTTCTGATTGGCCAAAAAAAAATAAAGGCGCCAGGAAAGGAGGACACGCCGAACATGAAAAGCAACCTTTGCGCAAAACGTTTCCCCATGATGACGTTGATTGGCGCCCCTATCTGAAGAATAACTTACATTCTCGCATTTTGCATCTTCTCTCTGTGGTATCGCAGCAGGTGTTTCCCTAGCACCAACCCCGCGGGCCATGTTTGGCCTCCGCATCCTGTCCTCACGTCCTCATGATATTCCAGAGGTGTGCTCAGTTGGCCGTCGAAATCAATGTGCGCATTTCCTGCACTCTTCAAGTCGGGCAAGGGCGTCAAGTCTTCACTGACGACGAGTGGATCGAGCGGCGGGGAGGATGGCCGGCTCATCTTGCTGCGATTCTGTCGGATAGGTTCTCCTTGTTCGTCTTGGAGGCAGAGTGAGGCTATCGGCTTGATTCCTTTCAGAGGTTGCGGTTCCAGACGAGACGAGGTGCATTTCACGGCTTGTAATGTGAGACAGCCTACCTACAGGGCCGCTAAGGTGGGCCAGCGTCCCTTTGCAGGGGATTTACTGACTCGAGGGGAAGGGCAGCCCACTATCGACCGCTGTGGAAGCGGCGGAGCGCTCCTCCCAGGCTCCCAGGCTCCCCCTCATCGCAGCAAATGGCCATGCATCTGACTGTGAGGTCCAGATCCCATTCACGATTTCATCCGAATTCATTGTGCGGCAGTGTTGAAGATCTGCCAGAGCCTCCAAAGACACTTCAAGTCGCCAAGCTGTAAACTGACCGAGCCGGGCAATACCGTTCGGGCAGCGATGGAAATGGAAAGCCGACAGAGGGAAGAATGTGTCGAAAAGAAAACCAAGCGAAGGCTGGGAGACTTTTTTCCATATCATGGCTACGTCATCAATGCCCATCATCTGCTTTAATGTATGTACCTACATAGTTACATGCCTGGACACGCTCATATATTGAAAATTGGATGTCCTGCAAAAAGGCAGCTAGCGGCTCCTAAATCCCTCTTTGAGTCCACTCGCTACGTCCTTCTTGCGATATCCTCCCTTGTTGCACGGGCGCGGCGAAAAGCGACACATTATGCATGTGCGGCGGGATGCACGACTTGGCACACAGGAAGAAATCGAAGCCAGCCACCGCAGAACCTCAAATGCGCTCGATGCGCTCAATCAGCAATCACACGTTTTTAAAGCAAACAGGCAGGCTAGATTAAGAGATGCCTTTTTAGATTCGCGGTCGCGACTTGCGATACAGCTTCAAATGGTCTCATCTTGCAGTCATAACCCCCCCTCCCACTTGAGGATGGAGCCAATAACCTGGAATGCCGCATTCCACTCTTCCCAGCCCTCGGTACTCACGCTACGCGACCAGCGCGTTAATGACCATCTCCTGTGTCCATGCTGCCCATACTGCCCATACTGCCCATACTGTCCATACTGTCCATACTGTCCATACTGTCCATACTGTCCATACTGTCCATACTGTCCATACTGTCCATACTGTCCATACTGTCCATACTGTCCATACTCATTGGAATCTCCCTTCCAAGACACTGCGCCTCTTGTCGCAATGGGCCCTTGTGCCTATGCTCTTATCGACGCGCTGCTCGCCGAAGGTACCTCTTGAGGCCGTACAACAACCCTTTGAATGGATTTTGCAAGGAATGAAGAGGGCAGTAGCTCTGCTTCTAAGAGTCTTTTTGACAATGGCTCTTCGAGGGCTACCTCATCTATGGTGTTTGCCTCTAGCTTGTTTTGTTCTTTCTGTCGTTCTCTTCCTCTCTCTTCCTCTCTCTTCCTCTCCTTTTGATACATCACTCTTTGCCTCTTGGTCTTTGCTTGCAGGCATCACCGAGACCGCCGTTTACCTTATTGTATATGGCTCTGTGAAGCGCAACCACTGGTCTATATACCTTGAAGAAAAGCGCTTCGTAGAGAGAGAGGCTGTTCCCGAATCTCACCGTCCTGCGGTTTCGCAATGGCTTCACTACTAGCGATCGTGGCTCTGTTACTTCTCGCCCAGCTAGCAAACAGCCAGCCTACGATAAACTTTCCTTTCAATGCGCAGCTGCCGCTTGCTGCGAGAATAGACGAGTTCTTTTCCTACTCGTTCTCGCCGTCAACGTTTCAGTCCGATTCCAAGATTTCGTACTCCCTCGGCGAGCATCCCAGCTGGTTGTCCATCGATAGCGAGGGGAGACGCCTGTTTGGTACCCCAAAGGAAGGTGACGTCCACCCGGGAGAAGTCGTTGGACAGACGGTCGATGTTATTGCGACAGATGGCAAGGGCTCGACGTCTATGAATGCAGTGGTCGTGGTATCGCGACAGTCAGCTCCGCGGGTGGAAATCCCTCTCCAAAAGCAGATACAGAATTTCGGCAACTTCTCTGCTCCCTCGTCCATCCTGTCATACCCGTCTACGAGCTTCAATTTCTCATTCGACCAGGGCACGTTTGGCAAGACCGGCTTGAACTACTACGCCGTTTCTGGAAACAGCAGCCCTTTACCTGCCTGGGTCAAGTTTGATGCGTCGTCTTTGACGTTCAGTGGCAGAACGCCGGCGATTGAGTCTCTGATTCAACCACCTCACGCATTCAACTTTGAGCTTGTTGCCTCGGATATTGTAGGCTTTTCCGCGTCATCAGTCGAGTTCTCCATCGTGGTCGGGAGCCATAAACTCACGACTGATGTTCCGATTGTTACGCTCAATGCGAGCCGTGGCGTTGAGGTGAATTACGATGGCCTGGAGAAGGGAATCATGCTCGATGGCAAGCAAGTCTCTGCAGGGGATGGTGGATTGACAGTGGCGGTCAAGGACATTCCGAGCTGGCTGTCTTTTGATCAGAAATCCTGGAAACTCCACGGCACCCCTCGGGAGGGAGACCGCGCGGCCAACTTTACGGTAACCTTTAAAGACAATTTCTCAGACAATCTCGATGTCTTCATGGTTGTCAACGTCGCAACTGGATTATTCGCGTCGACGATTGAGGACCTCCACCTCAGGCCGGGGGGTGAGCTCTATCTTGATCTAGCCAAGTACTTCAGGACTCCCGGTGATATCGCTGTCACATTATCCACGAACCCACACGAAGATTGGCTCAAGGTGGACGGCTTGAAGCTATCTGGTCAAGTACCCGAGACGTCAAGTGGAAGTATCAAGCTCTCCATCCAAGCATCCTCCAAGAGCTCTGATCTCACAGAAAACGAAACCATCAACGTTAATTTCCTCGCTGCGGACGGCACCACTACCACGGGGACTTCAGCCACCACATCTACTGCCACGGCTGCTGCCACCAAGATAACAGGTGATGGATCTGATGAAGCTCAAGCACAGTCAGACCACCATCTCAGTACGGGGGAAATCCTCTTAGCCACGATTATACCCGTGATTTTCGTGGCCATTTTTCTCCTTGTCTTACTGTGCTACATCCGGCGACGACGTCGCAACCAAGATGCCATCCTAGGCGATTCCCATCACCGATCCAACATTTCCCGTCCTGTCCTCTGTGATCCCGGGCCCAACGGTTCCGTGACTTCCATGGAAGAAGCAGCCACACTAGGCGGCGGCGGCGGCATCTTCGTACACTCCGAGAAACTCGTCACCAAAACAACCGAAGCCTCCCTCGGCGACGGCTCCAGCTCAGCCATGTCATCCCGCCGAAGAAGCTCAGAAACCCTCGGCGGACACTCCACCTCCGGGGTCCCTCGCCGCATGACCGTCGACGCAGCCCGCACAACCACCATCCGCAGCATCAGCAACATAGCCAGCGAAGACGGCCGACAATCCTGGGTCACAATCGATGCAGGCAATGTAAACCTCGCGAGCAGCACTGAGAAATCATCCCCGAGTCGCAAATCAGATAGGACGTACTCGGGATCCACGTGCCAAGTCCTTCCCGGCGCCGTGCATCCGTCTCACCAGAAGAGGGATGCGGCTCTTGCAGCTCTGGACAGGAACTATACGCCCCTGAAGAAGAAACCTGTCTCGCAGCCTACGGCCTTGTCTGCGAATACATCGGATCGGTCGCCCCTTGCGCATGGTAGTGTTGGGAGATACTCTGGCATGACGTCTAGTTCGGTTGCTCTGCCGGCGTATCTCAAGAACGTAGATGCGCAAGCGCATGCGCATGCGGAGGCGGATTATACCTCCGGGGCTCTTACCAGATGGACCACGGGGTCTACGGCTGGAAGAGAAATCTCGGATCCGAACTGGTTTACACTTGCGCAGAGCGAGCTGAGCGGGAGTGTATCAGATCAAGTGAGCAGCAGACCCGCCACAGTCGCACCGCTTGCGGGATCAGGGAATTTTGGGTCCTCGAGTGTGAAGAGCGTCGGGACGGGGGTGTCGTTCACATCGTCTGAGAACTGGAGGATTATTGGGCGGTGTAGTCCTGTGAAAGCTGAGCGCTCGTACAAGGAGCTGGTGGAGGAGTCGCCGTTTCATCCCTCACGGCCAAGTCTAACTAGTGCTGGTGCTGATGATGATGATGGTGCAGCGGCGGCCGTGAGCCCGGAGGTGATGGCGGGGAGTCGATGGAGGGATAGGGGGTATATGATGCGGGGGTCGGCTGGGCAGATGGGGTTGCATGGGAGTATTGTGTCGAGGATGAGGCGCGGGAGTGGGCAGCAGGATGTCCATATGTCGGGGGGGAGGGGGTTTGTGAGTGAGGGGAGGGATGGGGATAGGGATAGTTGGATACGGGAGCATTCGACGAAGAAGTCTGATGGGAGTTTTACGGTGTTTTTGTAGTGTGCTTGACCGGAGTTTTATTTCAGTTTTTTTTGTTGCACTTCTTTTTCTTTACCCTTTTTTGCTCCCATCTCTTCCTTTTTCGAGTCTCGCTGTGTTTTGTCTTGCTTTATTTATACCTTGCTCTTTTTTATACTTGTCTCTTTTCTCTGTATCTTGCTCATTTCTCTTTATTTCCTATTTTCTATATCTTGCTCTTTTCTCACTCACATCTACCTCTCACATCAATTTATGTACTCAATCCACTCACTCCCGGATGAAAAGTCTCCATAGTAAAAGAGGGCAGGTAGAGCAGAAGGATATCAACAAGGCAACACGGAACAAGATGCCTTTCCTTAGCTAGCGTAAATTATAACCTGATGGCGATAGTGGCCTCCATTTGATGTGTCAAACGTGAAAGAAGCAAACGAAAAAAAGAAGGACCTGGAGGTTGATGCGTGATTCGTTGCGCGTTGTGCCTGTTACGCCCGTGCAATTCCCAGACCGCATGACGCAATGCAAGTTGACAGGTCGTCTCCAGCGTCTCCAGCAGGCAGAGAACAACCCGCTGAAGAAACCGCAAAAGCAAAACTCAGCGCAGCGTAGCATCGAGGCGTGCAGGTAGGTAGGTAGGTACTCGGGCATAAAAGCCCCAAAGAAAAAAATCTTCTTCAGAGTACTCCGTACCTATGTAGGAGGTAGGTATGTACATATGTACCTACCTTACACACAGGTCGCCACACCATCGAAAGCTTGCACCAATTCATTGCGCGCACTGACCCCCAGAGGCCGACACCGGCAATGCACACGTGACTCTACCACTAGCCTTTCCCACGCAAGCTACAATCACCGCCATTACAATGGAGTTCAACGAAGAGCACATTGAAGCGCTGCTGAAGGACCTCACGCCCTCACCGTCCTCACCGTCGCCGTGGCAGGTGGAGGTTATCACCATCGAAGAAGACGCTGCGCCGGCGGACCCCATCACCATTGATGACACTGAATCGGACTACGAGCTACAGCAGAAGGAGGCCACTCTGGAGGATATTGAGACGATGATGGTCGAAGGAGACGATTCTGACAGCGAAGACGAGGGCTCTCTCGGCCAGCCAGCCCTTCCACAAGAGCAGACGTTCGCCTCGCTCGGGACGCTGGAGTCTTGCCTACACGACTTTGCCATGCCGCCTGGTTTCGACGTCGCTCGATCGAAGTGGTATGGCAGGAAGAACGAGGCCTCTGGCAAGATGTCTAGGCTGTACTTTGGCTGCTGTAGTGGTCGGAAGCAAGAGGACGGCCCGTGAGTTACGGCATGTACAAGAGCAGCAATCTCTTCGTTTCCGGCCTTCACCTTCACTGCAACACCCTCAATTCACGCAGAATCACCATTCCTCCCTTCCACCGGCGCAACAACACCCTCACTTCGCCCGGCAGCCCCTTCAGCCTCCGCCGACGACGCAGCAGCAACATCACCTTTAATTGGGGCCGGCGGACTTCATACCAGCGCCGACTCACACGAGGATAAGGCAGAGTACCGGTCAACATCCCCTTGGATGGCAGTGAGGGTGGAGAGGGCGGCGCTGACCTAGTTAGTCTACACGTGTATACATACATATATAGCAGATTCTACAGAGTACACCCCTTGCAAAAGTCATGAACACTCCAAGAGCGTACTATTGCCGCTGAGAACGCGGCAGCCAATGAGACCCCTCGTTGATCCACCTCGCGCGATGGTACAAACTTTCGATGGTGTGGAGAAGTAAACTGCCCATGAATGCTCCGTAGACAAAACGCGGCCGGGCACACGGTCATTAACCAAATGGCCGGCTGCTCGGCTGTCGGTTGCTTCCCCGTAGCCCTATTCGACCCCATCCACCGTCCACGGACTCATCCACGGACTCATCCACGGACTCATCCACGGGTTTTCATCACCTCAATGTCTCGCCCGCTAGCGCAGCGCGGTTTGTTGGATATTTTTGTGCAAACAGGAGAGATGGGTATTGGGGAGGGGAGGGGAGGGCTCAATATTCCCACAATGGCTCTGAACTATTGAGCACTCGCTCGTCTGTGTGCGAGGGCTTAAAGTTGTCTAGACTCTAGGTACAGAGTAGATGCTGTTGAATATATTGACCGAGGATGCGAGCCTTGGTAGGTGCTCAAAGGGGGTAAGGTAAGCACGTGAATTAGGTAAAGAGAGCGAAAGGCTGGCGGGAAAGGACAAAATGTTTCATTTCAGCCTTGCGTGCCGAGCCCAACAAGAGCCCTAATTTGCAACACGGCGAATAGTAATAAGCTCTAGGTCTACTCCGTACGACAGGAGAGGCCCTTTATTTAGGTCGTTAAGGCGTAGTTAAGGCCAAGGCAAGGCCAAGACCAAGGTTCAGCGGTGAGTGAAACCAGAGAGCGAAAAGGCGACGCCTCGTGTCGATATGGCGAGTCACCTGGCCCAAGGTACGCAAGTATGGGTAAGTATGGACAGCACGTGTAGCTGCAAATCCATACACATACTCAGTATATTTGTTGGGTGTGTCGGCGAGATATGTGTGGCGACTTAGTTATGGCCCGCCGTGTTCAGCTTGGCTGTGGCTGTGGTGGAAAAGAGGTACATACATACTGTACATACTGTACATACGTCGAGGTCGAGACTCGAGAGTCGAGACCCGAGCAGCGGCTTGCCACAGCAGAAAACAGCAGACGACGGGTGCCGAAAGAGGGAAAAGTGCCTGAAGATACAGCTGCCCTAGGTACATCGCCACAGCTCTGTGCCTTGTAAGTACATGTATGTGAGGTACCCCGCTTCGCTAGCAGTTGCGCGAGGCCACAGAGCAGCAGCAGCAGCAGCAGCAGCAGCAGCAGCAGCAGCAGCAGCAGCAGCAGCAGCAGCACCCACACGACCAACACCACCACCACATCTCAATTTGCATCTACTTCGCATTCCCCTCCGATCCCACGCCAAACGGTCCAAACGGCACAAACCCCTGCCCGTCCCCCCCCGTGTGTCCGTCATTCTCGTCGCCCGCCCCGCGGAGCCTTTTCTCACAGTCATCTTTTCTTGCCCTCCTTCGCGACGCCTGGCATACGCACTGCTCGCCCTCGACCTTCCTCTTCTCTTTTGCATATTCCCAATCCCAAGGGGCCTTTTTGTGCAGTAGCTTCTGCTGCTGTCCCAGCCTGTCGCTGTCATGGGTCAGACTCTCTCGGAGCCTGTCGTCGAAAAGGTTCGTCCGCCTTGGATCCCTCTCCGAAATCTCTGCATATCTGTTTCGTCTGCCGCTCGCCCGATTCTATCGTGGCCGGCGGGAAGACTTTGCAATGCCTCATGGCCTCCCGCACCCCGCCCAGCTGTCTGGGTTTGAGCTGTCAAGTCAACCCCTCATTGCTGTTCACCACGAACCCCACCAGAAGCTGCGTTCCTCTTCCCGGGTCTCCGGCTGTGGACGATGGCAAGGATTTAACGTCGACAAAACGGCTTCCCCCCCCCCCCAAAAAAAAAAACCACGCTGCATATCACCAGGCGCCTCTACTTTATCCATGGCAGACCCGTGCTGACTGACCACTTCTCTTCCTTCTTCTCCACAGACTTCACACAGAGGTGAGGATGAAAGACTCATCTACGGCGTGTCCGCCATGCAGGGCTGGCGTATCAGTATGGAGGACGCCCATACGAACCTCTTGAACCTGGCGACCCAAGGTCCCGACCTCGATGCCAAGATCCATCCGTCCAGACTGTCATTTTTTGGCGTATACGACGGCCACGGAGGCGAAAAAGTAGCCACCTTTTCCGGCGAGAACATTCACAACATCATTTTGAAGCAGGACACCTTCAAGTCTGGGGACTATGTGCAGGGCCTTAAGGACGGATTCCTCGCCACCGACCGCGCCATTCTCAATGGTACGATCTGAGTTGTCTCCACGGTAGAATTCGCTTGCTGACTATCTGGCTGCAAAACAGACCCGAAATACGAGGAGGAAGTCTCGGGTTGTACTGCCTGCGTCACTCTGATCACCGATAAGAAGCTCTATGTCGTATGTGCACAAATTTGCCCTGGCCCACGTGACTTTGGATTTCAAGAACAAAGGTCGTCAACGCGCGTCATCGGATTCTGACTACGGGAAAATTATAGGCCAACGCGGGAGATTCGCGGTGTGTTCTCGGTGTCAAGGGCCGAGCAAAGCCCATGTCCCAAGATCACAAACCACAACTTGAAAGTCAGTCGAGCCAGAAGCGCCGGTTCTGTTGCCTACCTTCTGCCCCGTTCCCACAGGCTCTGCAGGCTCTGTAGGCCCCCGCAGGGATGCGCACTAACATTTGAAACGCAACCCTCAGACGAGAGGAATCGCATCACAGCCGCCGGCGGATTCGTCGACTTTGGACGTGTCAATGGAAACTTGGCCTTGTCGCGCGCCATTGGTGATTTCGAGTTCAAGAAGAGTGCTGAGTTGCCACCCGAGCAACAAATTGTCACCGCCTTCCCCGACGTGGAGCAACACGATTTCACTGAAGAAGATGAATTCATGGTTCTCGCGTGCGACGGTGGGTGCCCTTTCTCTCCTACCCCTACGTATACTGCATGTCGCGTGGCGACAGTTGTAAGTTAACGCAACACCTTTGTAGGCATCTGGGATTGTCAATCTTCCCAGGCGGTCATTGAGTTTGTCCGACGAGGCATTGCCGCAAAGCAAGAACTAGACAAGATCTGCGAGAACATGATGGACAACTGCCTGGCATCCAACTCGGAAACTGGCGGCGTTGGCTGCGACAACATGACAATGACCATTGTCGGATTTCTCCGCGGCCGAACCAAGGACGAGTGGTACGAAGAGATTGCCAAGAGAGTCGCCGACGGTGATGGGCCCTGCGCTCCCCCCGAGTATGGTACGATGGATCACCCAAGTTTCGGCTTTTAACTGTCCCTCTGCAAGCAAAGTTCTGAAACTGACCACGAGCTCACCTTGTTCAGCCGAATTCCGTGGTCCCGGAGTCCACCACAATTACGAGGGAAGCGTTAGTCGCTATGAGGGATATGCCGAGAATCAAGGCAGGGGCTTCGGCGCTGGTGGGTACCGAGGTCGAATCATCTTTCTTGGCGATGGCACAGAGGTTCTCACCGATTCAGATGATACCGATATGTTTAACGACGCCGACGAAGACGACGACATCGACAGTCAAGTATGGGAAACCATCAAGGACACGGACGACGAATGCACCAGCTTCGTTCCCTGCGTCCCTCGCAAGGCCGACAGAAGCCGCATAACGAACCGAGAGTCGAGCCCCCAGTCGACGACTACCGAGCACGATGACAACAGCAACCACGAGACAGGCAACTCAGCCGAACAGCGGGGGAACAAGGAGGGAAATAAGACGGAAACAGCGACAAAGTAGGATTAAGAGGTCTTTTCGCCATTAACAGTGTTTATATTGGGAACGGACGTGGACGCGGTGACCGTACACGGTGTTTTTCTGGGTTGGCTCTTGTTCTAATTTCGACCGTCTTGATGCCCCTTTTCTTTTTATTCCTTTATTTCCTTTAGTGTGTGTGTTGTTTTTCTCTTCCACTTTTACCGAGTTTCCATTTCCCTTTTTTTTTTTCAGTCCATCATGCTCCAAGGCCAGGGATGGGAGAAGGCAAGAAAAGAGGAAGGGGTGAGCAAATGACAGGCAGGCGAGCAGATGTAGGGGCAAAGGAAGTGGGAGAGGTGGATGGATGGGATGCGGGGGGCTGCATCGTCATGCAGCCTTCGAACCGAAACTGAGTCGTGCGACATAGATATATCTTGTTTTATCTCTTCAGGAGTGCCGTCGTTGCTACTGCTCAACCTATATTTGACCTATGCTCCTCTTCGATCTGCGCCGCTCGCTCTTCTATGCTCGACTTATGCTTATCATATGCTTAATCAATGGGAGAGTGACGAGTCCCTGTGCTCGGGCCCCACGTGGAGTTGACGGCCCTTTTGACAACCTCCCTCACCTCACGTATGAGACAACTCCAGCATCTGTCGGTGTGTCTGAACAGGCAACACTTGTTTCAAGTGCATGCGCGATGCCGCTTCCTCGGGCCAAGTATTGTCCTAGAAAGTCTGCTGGTCTACTAACTTGGTTGATGTGAAGACGTCGGACGATGGCAATACCCGTGATATGGGATGCACGCCTCCAAGGATACCAATAGTTGAAATAGTATATACATTAGTTACGTATAAATGAAGGACCGTAGCTCTCTAACCTTTTCTTACTCAAGCCTCAAGCTTCCAAAATCTGAGTTACAAGACATGCTGAGTGAGCAAGACACATCATCCGTAGTCTTTTTACACCAGGGAGGGAGGGGGGTTGGTTGAGAGACATGACTAGCTAGTACCCAACAAGGAATATATCCAATTGTTTCTCATTCCATGCGCCGGGTTAATTCAAGCGAGGGGAATTGCTGTTTGAGTAAAATACCTGTCTGCCTGTCTGCCTGTCTGCGTCGCAAGAAGACCTTGCTCGAGATCAGATGTATATATATCATATACCTACGTCAACTCACCTCACAAAGCCCGCAAGGCTGCGTTACCGGACTTGGAGCGAATTAGCAACATTGTCCTCAGTCTTAGCCTCGCCTTTTTTTTTAACCCCCCCCCCCCCCCCCCCCCCCCCCGGAATAACTTATATACATACATCAGGGAATGTTTGGAGTCTTGAAGTTGAGGGGGGGAGGGGGGGGGGGGGGGACTGTATCCGCGTTTCAAGCGAGCTTGCAGGTTTGACCTGCCGAAGGTTCTCGGGCATGAGCATGTACATGTCTTAACTACATTATGTATGTAGGTAGGTAAGGAAGTCATCGATCGGTAACTCCATCTCCATCTCTAGCCCTGCCATGCCTGTCCTACCCCGTGGAGGCAATCTCACTCTCACCAAGTGACGACCACACAGACGTAATGCATACTTTGTAATTGTAGTGCCACGATGGCTAATTGATTGTAACTGGGTATATGAATTCATCTCTCTCCCCCTCAACCTCCCCCTCCCCCCTCCCTTTCTGTATGCATATGCAAGTAATATATGTACAAGTAAAGTATATCGTATAGAATATATAGCACGTGGGTATAAAATCCCGTGCAGATCGTACATGTAAACGTGTTTGAGGCAGCGCCGCGATGGGGCGTCAATAGATAAAAAGGTCACCGTAGTTCGAGTACGGCGTCGAGATCGATGCCTGGCCAGGTTTTGGGAAGGCGAGGGTCGCGATAGGCAGAGCGGTAGTAGTGGGAGTGATAGTAGGAGCGATCGGTAGAGGCCTTTGGGGTCGAGGCCGTAGAAGTTTGATTTAGAATGGCAAAGGCAGAGGCGAACATGGGGGAAGATGCCTCTGAGCGTAGCATGGTGTCCGGGTCGAAGGCGGTGTCGAGACGCACAGTTAGGGGCGGTCGCTGGCCACTTTTGTCGCGGAATGTGATGGCTATGTTCTGTGCCCTAAAGTTTTGCAAGACGGTGTCGTTTTCAGCCTTTTGATCGATCTTTTGTTCAGGCTTTCGGTCAGGCTTTCGGTCAGGGTTTTGGTCAGGCGTTAGATCAGCATTTTTATCAGCCTTTTGTTCTGGCTTTTGGTCAGGGTTTTGATCAGCCTTTGGGTCAAGCATTTGATCGAGATTTAGGTCAAGCGTTTGATCAGCCCTTTGATCAGCCCTTTGATCAGCCCTTTGATCAGCCTTTAGATTAGTCTTTTGATAACTGTCCTGATCAGTCTTTTGATGAGAGTCTTGATCAGTGTCTTGAGCACCATCAGTATCGGCAGACTGCTCCTCCTGCATCTCCTTCTGCCTCAAATAATGCGCTCTCCTCAAAGAAGGCAAGTCCACCCCCCGCCACGCAATCGTCAGCGCACCAGCCAGACTTTCCATAGGCTCATACCCATCCAGACTCTTCAAGATGGCCCATTCCACACCCGCCACGACCAACTTGCCGCTACCGACTTTGCTCTCCCGCAATAATTTTGCCATGCTCGCGGAAAAGACCTTGACAGGGTATCTGTGGAAAAGCTTGCGGAGGAGAACATCCTGAGCAGGCCGCCGGGCCGGCTGGCGGAGTTTCCGCTCGAGGATTGCGTAAAAGATGAGAATGCCAAGCGAGCTCGATGCGCGAGTGAGGAAAGCCAGGGAAAAAAGAAGGCTGTAGATACGGTCGGTTGTTTCGCAGGCGTGGGTCTGCATGAAGGTCAGGGTCCAGAGCGCTGTCTGCCAGTCTCCATTTTCGATGCAGCCCTCCAGGAGAGCATACGGGGTGCTGATGTTAAAGGGCTGTCCGTCGTCCGATGGGCGCTCGACAAGCGCCAGGAAGGCAGCCGAGCGGGTGGCAGCGCCCAACCTTCCATCGAAGCGCATGAATTCCTTGATGATGGCGTTCTTGGCCCCCGTTGTGAACCAGCCTTGTCCGTAGCGCCTGGTCTGGTCTGCGAGGAACTGCTCGAGGGTCTTTCCGGCTCGAAACGCGGCGTAGGCGTCGTCGCTGGCCATGACTCGGGCGATGCCACGCTGCGTGGCAGCACCACTGAAGAGGCCGAGCTCGTACATGGTCGAGATGATTTGGCGGCGCACGTCGTCTCGCTGGACGAGGCCCAGAAAAATAAGCCACGTGCGCGCATTGGGAACGAAGCAGCGCATCTCCATCGTTTGGATAGTCTGGTGGAAAAATATTACGTCTCGCTTGGCCACGTAGCCTTCGAGAATGATGTTGAAGACTTCCGTGTCCATAGGCAGGTGGATTTCTTCGGCAAGCGCGAAGAGCTGATCGCCTGAGGCTCGGTGGCCGCCTCTCATGACCATGAAGCCCAGGGCTAGCTTAAAGACGGGCAGCGTGATGCATTCGCGCGCCAAGGGATCTTCAAAGGCATCCATAATCATGCGGACTCGGATGCCTTCCGTGTCGATGAGATGACCGTCCGGCCGCTTCTCTCGATAGTATTTCATGGCCAGGTGTGGGCGCAGCTTGCCACGCACAAGCACCTTCACGTACGTCTCAAACGACTCCTTGGTCCAAACACTCGGCTTTGGCGTCTTTTCGTACGGTTCGTCGACCCAGTACATCCGGCTTTCCTCATGTAGCAGAAAGCCATCCTCCTTGACAGGCGGTGACGGCGACGACACTCCCTCCGCAAGGGCGTCCGTAGAATGGTCTACGGTGTTTTCGACTGGGGGCCATAGCTGTGTCGACTCGAGATCCAGTGTAGATACGTGACCGAGCTTGAATATCCGAACTCCGGGGTATTCCTTGCTGAGCTCCTCCGCAGCCGAGGCGACGACGGCGCTCTCACCTCGCAGCAACAGTGACGAGGGATTGAGGCGGTTGGCCACGATGCGCAACTTTGCCGCCATACCGGTTGTGGAATCCAGAAATTCGACTCGTTTGCTTCCTATAGTCGTTGACGATTCCGGGGGTAAAGACACCCGTATAGCAGCCATTTCAGGCCCGGACCGCTTCGTGTTCATGCGCTTCAAAACGCACATTGTCTGCTCCCATGTTGGGGCTTCTCGACTGTATTTCTTCCAGATCTTGTCGAATGCTGCTTGCACATGAGCGCATCGGTCGATCTCCACTTGTCTTGATAATGCTGCCGCCTCCAATTTTGGGTACTGGCGAGCGACCGGTATGTAGGCCGACTCGACTTTCTCTTCTTCGGGTTTCTGGGATTCGAGGGAGGTCTCTCGGAACGTGCGAGCGAAACGACTGGTCTGGCGCTTGCTTTGATTCCGCGCGCCCCGGGTCGTAGACTGCATGCGTTTAGACGGTTCTGCTTCCACGGCGGCATGGTCTCGCACATCGTGAAGCTCCAGAAGAGCTTCGAGGTTGTTACTGGAGCTGTGGCCGTGGCTAGTCGACAACGACGACGTGGACAGTATAGAACGCAGGCCACGTGGCCAAGCAAGTTGCGGCCTGGATGTTGCAATGCTCCGGAAACCGTGCCGCCATACTGACCTGATGCCCAAGGACATTGGTCATGTGTCGTATCGCATTATGAGAACTAAGTGCATGCCAATATAATCAGGTTCACGATGGAGGGTTTGCGAAAACACTTGCAGCGCGAGGACCCACAGAGTCACGTGGAGCATCACCAACTTTGGGAAATTGTATGCATTTCTGGCATCTGCCATAGGCCCTCACTTCCTCCGTATTATGATAATGGCCCTTCATATTCAGTATCTAAAATTGACTCTGCTTGCTTGTCAAATGTACGTTTTTCTCTTTGTTTCGAATTTTTCCTCTCTGAGTCGAAGAAAACTGCTCTAGACCCTCCCGCAAACGCCTGCTCAGTGCTCGTTCCCATAAAATGCTGTAGTAATGCCCACGACTCAAGAGGCAGATACGTGTCTCCAAGATATGGCCTGGCAAGAGACATCAAGCAAACAATGATACAATCATGAGGTCTATGCCGTGCTTGGAATATACGGTCCACAAGGAATGAGTGCTCTGGCTGCCAGATGAAAAGATCAAAATGAGGAACGGGAAGAAAACAAGACGAACAAGAACATGGACACAGTCGATGGCCAGCATCTCCTCATTTCGACCCAGGCAATTTTCCCCGGTTCGGCGCTGTTGGCCCGCTACCATCGAGCCCGGGACGTGTGTCGAGCCAGTTCTGTTCCTCATTGTGTGATAGCCTGAGATGACCACTTTCGGCCATCTTCTTGATGTCACTCCAGTAGGCCAACCTGCTAACCTCTTCATCCGCGTGTTGGACTGCAGCCTCGAGCGCGTCTTTCCGCTGCAAAAGTTTCTTGTCATTGCCTTTGCCATCCTCCGCCAATCTGCGCACGACTTGATCAAACTGTCGCATGAGATGGGCTAACAGCTGCTTCCGTGATGCCTGAAACACAAGAATGGCCATGATCTCATGCATCTCATCCTGGAGAGCACTCAGGTCTATTGCGTGCTCAAGGTAGTTGTCGACAGCCTCTCTCTTTTCGCGATCGATCCTTGATGTACGCAGTATGGACAGTAATGTTTCAATGTCTTCAATCTCCAACTCTGCTTTCTCTTCTTGAACTTCTTTAATGAATGATTTGGTTATGCTTGACCTGCCGAGATCGCGGCTGCTAACAAGACTTCCAGTCGACCGCCGATGTTTGGAACGTGACGAGGCCGGTCGTACATCGAAGTAATCCGAGTTGAGTACGTTTCCGCTAGAGTCCGTTTCCGAATTTTGCCTCTTTGCCCTCTTTCGGATCCAGGCTCTTCTGCGCACGAATGAATTCCACCACTGGGCTGTGTGCCACGAGAAGGCTTTGGCGAATGCAAAAGAGTATTCCCAGCCTCCTTCATCAACATCATCCTGGTGGTTGACACGCCACTCCGGCCAAACCCACTCCCAAGACGGGTCTGGAACGACAGCGGTGCGAATAGTGGTCGGAGATGGTTTGTGAAAGGCATTGGCTGTTCGCAGTAGTCAGCACATGTCCGCCGAGTAAAAAGGTTCCGGTTCGTCAGTGCGATCTTCTACTCACTCCAAGCAGAGGGATCTAATCCGCCGAGGGCTTTGGAAGAGAACAGTGCGGCGCCACACATGAAACAGCCTCTCTCATTCTCGTACATGATATCGATAGCGGTTTCGCGAAGCTCTTGAGGGCGTTTCGGCACGACACGTTGCAGTTCATCATGGAACACGTCAGGGGTGGCAGCTACAAGTACTCTGTGAGTTGATGGTACGGATGTGCGGTGTAAAAACAAGACATATACGTATATACGTCGTGCTAGAGTCAACGCAGCGGCAAGCTTACCTTGCACTTCGATGGATGGCTGCATCGCAGGATGAGGGAGAGAATCCTGAGATGCCAGGCAGGTCTCTTGCCGAGACAGAGCTGGACGGGGCGCATCGTCCTGGCCATGGAAAGGGTTCATATTCTCTTGAGGGTCCGAGCTGCCGGAAGCCTGACGTTGGCTTTGCTCACTTTCCTCCGCAGAAGAGACCAAAGGCGATGCTGTAGAGGCACGCCGAGTATCTGCAGCGGACTGAGTCGCACTATCGGGGATATTTCCAACTCCCTCATCGTTCACGAGGCCAATTTCATGGTCGTAGTCGTTAGGTTTGAGGCCTGCAACCCGGCGAGAGCTCCGAACTTTCACCATTGCCAGGCCCTTAACTCAAAGCATGGTACGCTTCGCGGGGATGCGGAATCAAAGTGCGCTTTACTGCGGCATATACAATAGATACGAGGGATGTGATCAGAAACGGTCTTAAGCGGGCGTTGGTAACAACGACTCTGGCGATGTTGGCTGGTGGCAAGCCACGCCCGTTGCGAATTTGGTTATGTAACTCGCGGTGGGTATTATCAGCGGCGGAAACCCACGGCGCGGAGTGAGAGGTAGGCAAGATTGTTGACCATCAGAGATCCGAGGAGTGAGCAAAGTAAGAATAATGACAATGGATTAAGCAAGTTAAACAATACCATGCGATATGCGGGTGCCCACACAAAGGGAAGTCTTGGGAAGATGCGCATCAGCTACCTAGTTAAGGCATGCATGCACATGTAGCGACAAGCACGATGCGAGATGCATCCGGCGAGTCTTAGTTCCACGTTTTTAGCTTCAGTGGGGAATGTTAGGGAAGGAGCCGTCCAGCTTGGCAAGCTGCAATTATGCAGTGCATTGCCAAGTTCCATTCCAGCATGAGCCTTGACTGATGACGAAATGTCTCCTTCGGGCATCCGACCATAACGTCATGAAGCGTCCCGCAGCGAATCAGCGTTGCAGCTGCTGTCCGCGGCCTCAGCAACAGCAAGCCTCAGCACTTGGAGAAGCTCTCTTGGTGCTTGGTCACTCAGTCACTCACTCTCCTCCAACCTCCTCCTGTCCGACATAGTTGTACACCTCTACAGTCTACACATCGGAGCGTATTTCTCGTCCATCTTCCTTGCGAAATAAGAAGAAGCCGCCGTCCATCTCCCCATATTCATTCATACTCCTCTTTACTACACAATGTCTAAGTCGCGCATGCCTCTTGTCCTCGGCCTTGGTGCCGCAGGTGGAATTGGGTATTACCTGTACAGCGCTGGCGGCAGCCCCAAGGCCGCCGAGAACAAGTTTGAAAGTACGTCGCCTTTACACAGGCATCGAGAGCAAGGTGATGGCAGTAGATACTGGCAACGAGAAAGCCTCTCTTGGGTTTTCAATCGCCATGTCGTTGATTCTGTCGATTGCGATGCCTGCAGCCAGGTCTCGTCCTGCGGCCGATGACGACAGGGGCCTGCGCTGACACTCTAATTGCAGGTGATGTCCACAGGGCCTCCGCCAAGGTCAGGAATGCCATGCCCGGAAGCAAGCCCGGCCTCGAGAAGGATCTCAAGGACTTTGGAGCCGAGACGGGTGCTAAAATCGACAAAGCCGTACGTGCCGCCCCGATGTCCTTTCCTTTTCTGCTTCCGCTTGCTCCGCTTCCTTTTCTTTCACATGGATCATTGCTAACACGCGCGTCTACAGTGGGCCGAGGCTGACAAGAAGGCCGGTACCCTCAAGAGCGAAACGGAAGCGTACGTCAAGGACGCCAAATCTGAGGCCATCAAGGCCGTGGACAAGTTCGACAAGACTGTGGAGGATGGAGCTTCCAAGGCCAAGAGCGGTATCTCGAGCTGGTTCGGTGGCAGCAAATGAAGCAACGTTTATGAATATCGAGCGCGTTGTGGAGAACCGGTCCGTTTTTTTGGCTCTTTTGCGGGGGGTCGATCGGTCGTGGAGAACAGCAAGGGCAGGCAACAGGGGGGGCAGCAAGGGGGCAAGCAAGTGTGGTGGTAGACATCATACTTGCACGATGGCATTTTCCCTCGTTCTTTGGTCACAATGAACGCCTTGTCTAATGTAAAAAAAACAATTCTTTCTCTTTTGTTCCTTTCTTTCTTTTGTCCCTCCCGCTTTTTTATATATTTTTGTTCAGGAGGATTCGTCCGTGACAGGGGTTGGGTCGGGGAAAAGAGGACTGAATGCGAAGGAATGGTACTTGTGAGTCCAGAAATTCAAAACTCGTGCATATGAAATGCTCTCTCCGGTGATCCAATGTGCCTTCACGTCGCCTGTCAATCAATACTCAGCGTTCGAAAGTCGTGCGATTTGTTAGCACCGCTATCTCGGACATGGACGGCCTCATGGCACGCCCATCAATCGACCGTTGTTCATGATAACCCTACATGTTCTTCATCGCTAGTCTAGTAAAGTACATAGTTAGTACATAGTACATAGCAGGAGCATGTCTTCTCAGCTCATTACGTCTGCTCCATCTCCTCCGCCACCAACTTCAAAATCTCCTCCATCCCCTTCCTCGCATTCCTCGGATCCTTAGCCACCCTCTCCCACACCTCTCCATGCCGCGGCTCACTCAGCACGCACTTACTAACCACCTCCCCGCGCTTCTCCTCCGTACCATGCTGCAACAAAAAGCGGTAATACCACGCCCAGCTATCACCGCAATCACTATCCAGAACTAGGCCCTTCTCAAACCAATTCTGCGCCTTATCCAGCTTCCGGTCCGCCCAGAAGATGCGCGCCACGCCCACGAACAGCAGAGGATCATTATCGACCTTCTTGATAGCTTCAAGACTGCGCGGCTTGCGCTGCGTCCGCGCCTCGAGATGCCAGATTTGCTCCACCCAGAGAAGGCCACTCTTGGGGGTTTCTTGCTGGGCTTTTGCCATGATGGATTTGGCTTGGGCGAGGTTACCAGCGCGGCGTTCCAGACGGACGGATTCGCACCAGAGGCGGGCGGATTTGGGGACGGCGAGACGGGCTCGGTCCAAGACGGAGCGTGCTTTGATGATGAGGCCGGACTTCTCTTCTAGTTGAGAGTAGAGAAGCCATAGGGGGACGGAGAGGGGAACGGCCTTGACGCCTGTGGAGTATGCTTCGCGCGCTTGGGCGGGTTTGCCCATGTCTTCGTAGATTTGGCCTTTGAGCATCCAGAGTTTGGGCGCGGCGGGGAAGAGCTGCAGGGCCTGGAGAGCGAGGTCGAGGGCGCTGTCAGTGTGGCCTTGCACGCGCTCAAAGACGATGCTCTTCATCCAGACGCGATCGGTGGGGGCTTGGTCTCGTGCGATCTCGAGGAGCTTGCGGGCTTGTTCGGCGTTGTCGTTTTCGGACTCGAGCTTCACGGCTGCTAGCCAGATGTCTTCGTTGTTGGGGTTCTTGTTGAAGGCCCGCTTGAGTACCAGGCGAGCATTGTCGACTTCGCCGGCCTGCCATTTCTCTTTGGCGAGCATCATCCAGAGGTCCTCGCTGGTTGGGCAGGCATCGACTGCCTGTTCGAGCACGTCACATAGTGATTCCTTTGTGCCGTGATTTCTCTCCAGGTCTGCGGCCGCCATGCGGAGTGTCTTGCTGTTGTAAAAGACTCGGATCGCGTAGGCGTATATTGCCCGCGCTGTGTCGTATTTGCCTCTGTTGACGCTCGCTCTGGCATCTTCCATCCATGTATCTTTGCGATCGTCATCTTCATCGAGGCCCCAGCCCAGCGTGGCGTGGATGATGTTCTGACACGTTAGAATCGCCCCTTCTTCCTCGCACTTTTCTGCCTCGGCAATCCATTCGTCCCTCTTGGGCATGGCAGATTCCTTGGCCAGGACGCGCACCGCCGTCGTCATGACATTGCCCTTACTCGCCTGCCCGAGCTGCTCCATTAATCTGGCGGCAGCGATCCAGATTTCATACGATGTAGGTACAGCCTTTCGGGCCTTGTTGAGGACCTTTTGCGCATTCTCGGGTGTCTCCAGGCGCGCCAGAGCGAGCCACAGGTCGACGGAAAGGGGAATGAGTTCGGTCGCCTTTGCCAACATCAGCTTGGCATCGTCCTGGTTCTCTTCCAAGTTCACGGCTTCTTTCCACAGCGCTTCTGACTCAGGTATGTGGTCCAAAGCCTGACGGATAACTCTCTTCTTGTTACTGGGGATGGTCTCCAGTCTCATGGCCTCAACCCATAACCTGACGGACGAATTGTTCGCCTCGATAGCCCTCCGCGCAATGATCTTGGCGTTTTGCGACTCGTGGTTTAGTCGGATATTCTCCAGCCACGCATCTTCGCTTTTCGGACACCGCACGCAACCTTGATCAATCGTCTTGCGGGCCGCCACAATCTTGCCAGCCAACTCTTCCAGACGCGCGGCGGCGATCCAGCCGAGCGCATTGTTGGGATTCGTCTTGACGACGGACTGCAAAAGCTCACGAACTCGATTGATGTCGCCCACCTGCGCTTGCGCCTCACTCATTTGCATCTTGTTCAAACTCGTGATATATCCTTGCGGGTCGATACTCGTCGAGGTACCGTTGGCAGCATCAATGCTCGATCGCGATGCTTGTTCGAGCCTGGATTTCAGCACTCTGTCACGCGCCGCTCCGATTTGTGCAAAATTCGTCATGGTCCCGTCGACCTTGTCCGTGGCACTGGAAGCCAGTCCGTCGTCTGTCACTGTGGTGCTCATTTCGTTCGCATCTCTCGCAGCAGCGAGAACGCTGTCCGGGACGGCATAAAACCTTTGTCGGAGAGCTTGTTTGCTTCGTCGGTTTTTGCCTGTCAAGTCTCCCACCTCAGGCAAGTTGGCCCACTCCTCATCCGTCACCGTCTCCAGGGCTCGTTTTAGATCGGAAAACTGCTTCTGAATCTTGGGGTTCTTGCGCTCGTATTCCTCTTCCTCCGCCTTCTCCCGAGCTTCTCGCTGTTTTTTCCGCCGGTCCATGCGTTCATCTACCCATTCCCATATCTTGTCGGCATCTTCGTCGTCCTTGTCATAGATTCCTCCAGAGAACAGGCCGACCTCGTTATCGGGATCCTGGAACCTTTCGTCATCGTCATCGTCGTCGTCTTTCTTCTTGCCATCGGGCCCGAGACCTAGTTGAGCAGCGCGTTTCGCGAGCGCTTCTTTTATTTGGTCCTCGGTAGGTCCATCGCGCGCAGGTCCGAGATCAGATCTTGTCGTGAACCCAGTCGCGCCACGACCAAGTCCAGCAACGTAGTTCTCGGGTGCCTTTTGGTTGAGGAAATCAAGCTTCGATGCCATGGTGGTCGTTTCTTTTCGAGCGCGCTATGCGCCTCGCACGGGTGAGAGACCAGGCAGAACGAAGTCTAGTTTCTCTCTTGAGAGAGACACACAATCAAAGTATATTGTGGTGTATGCGCAAGTCTGTCTAGCCCGTGTTTCTTGGTCGCCCGTCGATATGTAATGGCGCTCCGTAAAGTCTGGGTAAAATGATGAGTGGGATGTGCCGCCCAGAGATCCCAGAGATCCCAGAGATCCCAGAGATCACCCTACGTATAAGTGCCAAGTTGCCAACCCCGTTCGAGCCACACCTTATCGATAACTCGCCGGATCCTCAAAAAAGTTTCCTTTGCAACACCAAATCGATAACCCGCTATGTAGGTACCTTCGTTCGCGATTCTACGCACTGCCCAATATCACAAAGAAGATACCCTTTTTTTCCTTGCCCGTTCCAAGAAAGAAATACAAATCGCACGTTATGGGAAAAGTCAAGCCGTCTAAGCGCAACGGCGCTTCCAACACACCGTACGAGCGACCGAACAATGGACCCGGCGGTGGCAGTTCCGCGGCTTCAAAGAACAATGTCTTCAAGTTCAACACCAACTTCGGCCAACATATTCTCAAAAATCCCGGTGTCTCCGACGCTATTGTCGAGAAAGCCTATCTAAAACCCACGGACACCGTCCTCGAGATTGGTCCCGGAACAGGCAACTTGACTGTACGGATCCTGGAGCGCGCCAAAAAGTGCATATGCGTCGAGTTGGATCCTCGCATGGCGGCCGAAGTGACGAAGCGTGTGCAAGGCACACCAGAACAGCGAAAACTAGAGGTTATTCTGGGGGACGTGATCAAGACGGAATTACCGCAGTTTGATGTGTGCATTTCAAATACGCCATACCAGGTACGTGAAGCCAGCTCTTGTGAATGTTCTCGCCGAGTTTTTGTCCATTCTCGCCATCTTGGTCTAAGCTTGTCGCGGCATGTTCTAATTTTATCGTCATTTAGATTTCGAGTCCCCTCGTCTTCAAGCTCCTCTCCATGCCCAATCCTCCCCGAACGTCCGTCCTCATGTTCCAGCGCGAATTCGCACTGCGCCTCACCGCACGGCCTGGAGACCCTCTGTACTCCCGAATCTCCGTCAATGCCCAATTTTGGGCCAAAATTACACACATCATGAAAGTCGGCAAGAACAACTTCCGCCCGCCGCCACAAGTCGAATCGTCCGTCGTCCGGATCGAGCCAAAACTAGGCAAGGATCGTCCAAATGTCAGCTGGGATGAGTGGGACGGCCTGCTACGAATCTGCTTCGTTCGAAAGAACAAGACCCTGAGGGCCAGTTGGCTAGGCACGCGAGAAGTGCTCATCATGGTGGAGAAGAACTACAGAACATGGTGTGCGTTGAACGGTGTTCCCATTGATGAGACGGTAGTCGACGACTCCGCAGACGTGGACATGGACGACGATGGCACAACGACAGCGAACAACGGGGCAGCTGATTTCGACGGCATGGATGTAGACAATGACGTTGAAGGCGACGACGACTTGCCGGACTTCTTCAAGGAGATGCAGAACAGCTCCGCTGCGGCGATTCCCAAGACGAAGAGCAAACGCAAGAAGACAAAGGTGGCGGAGTTGGTTCGGGAGAAGATTCGCAAGGTACTGGAGGATGTTACGGAGCTTGCTGACAAGCGCTCGGGGAAATGTGACGAGAATGACTTTTTGCGTTTGTTGTTTGCGTTCAATGAGGAGGGTATACACTTTTCATGAACAAGAGCGTACACTTCGCATGGGTCCTTTTTCTCACAGCTATCCATCTTATTCGGCTGCATGAGAGAAAGGACTCCAGGCAGATTGTGAACATTTACTACATCTATGGAGGACCGGAGTCGTTCCAATCTGCGGAGGATCAATTTCGTTTGTCCCAACCTACCCAAGGGGTCTTTATTTTGCGATGCCTCACACTTTACATGTATATGTGAGATTCCCGGCACTGGCGTTCCGGCGTTTGACAGGTCTTAACATTCTGGTTCATCTAACAAAGCACTATGTACCTAGTTACAAGATTCTTGCGAACCAACATGGCGCTTTCCATGTTCAAAATACCCCTTCACTATCTGTTTTGCGCGACATGTCCTCTGCGATTTCTACCATTTAGGCCAAACCAACGAACAAGGTGCCCTCCTTCACGTAGTCCCAGATGAGAGACCTTCATGTATTGCGTGCGCAGTTATCTGACAAGAAGCATTGCTCGTATTTGTGCTTTGTATCACCGGAGTGGCACTGACTAGGGTCATCTATAGAACTACTCCGTAGAAACAACTTGACTGAACATAAACACCGAAAACATCTCCCCAGCCCTGTTTGGAGTCGAAGAGCCCGAATGAGAGACAGCTTTCCTGCTCGATTCAGCCCCCGCGCCCCCCCCCCCCCCCCCCCCCCCCCCCCACCCACCTCTTTCCCTTCCCTCCCGAGTCCCGATTCCTCTCCCACCACCCTCACGGATCTTCGCAAAACAGCCATCGCGAAATGTGCAATTAAACATGGGTAGTTAACATCCAACGCCGGCGCTTTTTGTATTAATATGCCATGCAAGTACGCTGAGAAGGAAACAAGCCCAAGCCCAAGAATAGATAAAATAAAAACACACACACACACACAGCTACCAAAGCAAAGAAACAGATACTCATCAAAACGAAAGAGCCATGCAGGATAAAGCTAGTAGTATGTATAATTTTGTTCCTCTGTGTTCGTTAAAAGTAAAAAGAAAAAGAAAGCCCATCATATGCCCAGTGTAGTAGTACCATTCGGCTCATGAGAAGGGTCATTGGCCGAGTTAGGCTTCACAGTCGTCCTGCCCGATACAGTGGCACTCCGAACGTGAGCACTCAGCGGCAGACTATATTTCACCACGCCCTTGACGATGAGATCAAACTCGTTTTGGTAAATATGGTCCCACTGCTGGGAACCGCCTGCAGTGCTGTTACCCGGAAAGGAGAGCTGCATTTCTCCGGTAGAGGACGAGGTGCCCTGATGGAACAACGATCCTTCAAAGGCGAGGGGACTGTCGAATTCTGCGATGCGTCCGAGTAGAATGTTTGGGCGCGACTCGTCATCGGGATCGCCTCCGGAGCCAGGGCCCGTCTTGGGGGGATCGTTGGCCGGGTCGTCGAGGGTATGAGACTTATCCCGCGAGGCGTCTGCATGTTTCCGCCAATCTGAGCCAGTTCCGGCATATTCGGATTTGGCAAAAATTTCTAGGTTGGCGTGGTCGATGGACACGGGCACAATGTTGGGATTGTAGGCCTTGACTGTCAAGTCGAACATCAAGACCTGTTCGCTCGTCACCACGTTCTTGATGGAAACGATTTCGATGTCAGTCATTGGTTGAGAAGTAGCAAACATGAATCCGATGGCCCCGGTCGTGACTAAGAGCAACATCATGGTCAAGACCAGGCAGGCAGCGAAGCGATTTAGGTACGAAGACCTTCTGCTGTACGTTTGGGATTCTGCTTGACGCAGATTGTGCGGTCCTCGTCTGCTTCTGGGTCCACGAGAAGCCCGTAACGTGGCGACCAGGGGTGTTCTCTCATCATCAGCACCCGTCGTGTCGTCCAAGTCGTAACTGGAAGATATTTGCATATTGGACCGTTTGGAATTTAGGTGGCCGCGGGCCGAGAAATAGCTTCTTGGACTTGGCGGCGCAGATGGGTTGCGAGAGCTGCTTGTCGGGGGAAACTTGGACTTAGCAGCGTTCGGGAAAGGCGACTCATTGTCAAAGAGCGAGGCATGGCCATTGCCTGGCTGTCTGCCCCATCTGCCAATGTGATGATGATGCCTGACAGTTCCCCTGCCAGAACCCCCAGCGCTGCGGCCACTTCCTTTTCCATCTTCATCTCCGGGAGTGAGGCCTTCACTGACATTGCCACCAAAGGTGTTGACAAACTTCATGCTCTTCTTGGGCACTGGTCCATGATTTAAGCCCTCCATGACGCCATAGATGGAACGTAGATTTTGGCGATCGGCCTGGCTCACCATAGAAGTGGCACTTGGCGTCCGTGAGTGGAAGCGGCGATTTGACCTTTCGGTATTGTCTGGTGGGTTTGAATCATAGACAAATGTCTCCTCCGAATCGGAAGTGTTTGCTTCGTCTACCGCGCTGGCAATCTTGGCCTCGAAATTGTCGGCTTTCGAGGACGCCGCTCCAGGAGTGACGATGGGCTGTTTTCTGACGGCCTTCTTCCTCTCCCTCTTGGGTTTTATTGTCTCCGTACTTGGTTTTGCCCGCAGAGTCCCTAATCCGATGTCCTTGGTGCCAGTCGTAAGCGCTACTTGCGGAATGCTGGCGACCGTTTCCGTCTCCACCGTCATGCTTTGGTTCTTGACCTGTTTAGTGATCATGGCGCTTGAGTGCCTCGTTGTGAGCGGTGGCGGAGGGACAGAGCTCGTTCTCCTGGTGTCAGTCCGCATGACGTTTTGAAGCGCGCCATTTGTCTGAGTCGAGAGGCTATCCTTGGACTTGAGTGTGCGGCCACCGTCACTCAGCGCGCTATCGGACTGAGGTTCCGGTTCTCTCAGCTTGTCCTTGACCTGTTCCAAGAAGGCCGAGTCGCTTGAGCGCTCCGGCGAGCTGTTGTGGCTCACTTCCTGTACTGTTTCTAGCAATGCCCTGCCTGGCGTTGGTATTCCTCCTGGCGATGGTATTCCTGATGGAGCGTGCGAATCGTCCGTGTCGCTTTCTGCCGTGAAATAGCTCGATTCCGCTATTTGAGCTGCCGGACTCGGCCGCTGCACATTGATCGTCGGGGTCTCCATTTCGTTGAGTCTTGCGGGAGTTGTTGCGCCAGGTCTCGCTAAGTGGGGGGGAGGCGAGCGCAGACGAGGTGATACCGGCCAACGAGGCCCATCTTTTGGGTCAGGGGTAGATGTTGGCTTCTGTGGCGCCGGTGCTTGATTCAATGTTTCTCGAATATTGGGGCGCAGGTTGGGAGTAGTAGACCCAGACAAGGCTTTGATGGTCGCGACTTGCTCTTGACTCCCGCGGCGAATCTGGCGCGGGGGGTTTGGGTCTTGCGAGCTATTGTTCCGCGGTCGCGAGCCGGTCAGTGGCTTAGAAGATGATGTCCGACGGGGTTGTCGGGACGGTGAGCCATCTCGAGAGACAGCCAAGGATTTCGCGATTATATTCGAAGTGGAAGGTAGTCTCGTCGTGCGACTAGCAGCTGTCGTGTGACTCGCCCGTGGTAATGACGGGCCTTGGGGTCCATCACTGTCATTCGCGATATTGGACGTCTTGGTATCAGGCGGGTCATCGCGATTGACAATGGCATCCATGACGGCGTTGTGCTTGTCCATTGCTGTGAGAGGCGGTTGGTATTGGTATTAGGTCCTGAGGCAAGTAAAGAGGCCTTCGGGAGGGTCACAAGTGGTGGGTAAGAGTTCGTTTTGAGGAAGGCAATGTCATCGTGGGAGGCTCGTCATGGGCGCTATGCAGACCTCGGATACCGCGGCTGCCACGAGAGCGCCAACAGAGGCAGAGGCGGCGTTGTTGAAGGCGAAGAGCTGGTGCGCCGGCCGTCGTCAGGCACTGGTAGGTTCCCAAAATGAGCCGGATTAGCCAAAGGCGTGTGAGAAGGACGTGCAGACGAAGATGAACAGGCGAAAGCGTGCAGGCGCAGTGTTCTCGTGTTAGTATCCTGGAGTGTTGTGCCGTGATGTGTTGTGTGTGTTGTGTTGTGTTGTGTTGTGTTGTGTTGTGTTGTGTTGTGTTGTGTTGTGTTGTGTTGTGTTGTGTTGTGTTGTGTTGTGTTGTGTTGTGTTGTGTTGTGTTGCTGTTGCTGTTGCTGTTGCTGTTGCTGTTGCTGTTGCTGGGCTGTAGATGAAGGTCAGAGTTTGGGGGTGCGAACTTCGAAGAGAGAGACCAGATTGGACACTGGAAGTGCAGCCAGGATGCAGAGTGTGCCAAACGAGCGGACATGACGAATGACACAATGCGCTGGGTTGGGCTGTTGTGGCACCCACCAATCGGGCTTAGCGTGGCGAGAAGGCCAGGAGAGAGACCGGGATGGAACCAGGAGAGAACAGGGACTGAGGAGAGAAAGCAGGAGAATGCAAGCCCTGGTCAGGCCATGCAATGAAGTAAGTACATACATTATGTACCTCACTACGTATCCAACAGTTGGAGATGACTTCTGTGTTGGAAATAGGTCAATGCAATGCAACGCCGGAAGTCTGGAAGCTGGTTAGTTACGTGTTTGGGTTGGGCAGGAGAAACTCCTGCCTCGGATTGCCACGCTGCCCTGATTCGCATTCTGATTCACTTTAAACTTTGATACGCTTTCAGAGGCACAGATTCCAGGAACATAGAGTGTACCTCTCCGATATGTATTGAAATGTATCTACTACATACTTGTTCATCATGTGGCAGTCAATATGGGCGGTTGATGGGGTTGACTGCCCAACTAATATCACCACTTCGTTAGTTAAACCGTGCCGTCCGACCCCAGGGCTGGAGTTACCTACATACAATTAGATGCATACCTAAGTATGTACATATGTACTACACATGTACAGAGTATGTATAATGTAGTTACCTACATGCTTGGTGCCCGCGGTGCTCACTGCTGAGCGACGACGGGTCATCTCATCATGTCTCCGGTGAGTTTGGGCTTCGAGGCCAAAAGCCTGAGACAGATAACCCTTCTTCAACAGGTAAGACTTCGCGGCTCGGCGATTAGCACAAGCGAGGAGGCCACAGTTCAACGAAAGGGGAGGAATTCGCTCATTTCGGCCCATGTTCACACTAACTACCTGTTATCCTGCCTGGCGCTCCCGTCCAGAACTGCCAGGCCACAGAACGCTATGACCCCCAGCGCCCGCCCGCATTATGTATGTACAGTACTCCGTACCATCTACCTATCCGTACCTACGGAGTACATGTACATACACAAGTATTCCTTTCTTCGCCCTGAGAAGGCAAATCTCGATGTTCACAGCCACATTAATAAAGTCGGGATCAGAGTATGTAACAACTTACAAGGAGTCGCTGGTACGGAGTTATCGGGTGGGGGCGAGCACGCTGCATCGCACGAAAAGAAGGGGAACGCAAAGCCCGCAGAATGTTATTCCAGAACACCCGAGTGTTATTGCATGCACGGAGTATTATTACTATGGGGAGCCGACGCTCCTTTATTTGCCGACGGGCCGTGCAAGTTGCATCATGTCACCGTCCGCGGCCGACAGTCTCACGGGAACCCAATTTCCGGGGATGTGGTGCCCATTCGATCCCATGACTTTGTTTGTGTAGGAGACTAATTCGGTGCTGACAGAGTCACAGACAGTCCTGTCGCTTTTTCTGTTCTCGTTCCGCCATTTTTCGAATCTACATACGGAGTACAGAGTACGGAGTACGGAGTAGTTCTGGATAAGAAACCAATTTTAGGGCGAGATCCCGGCGAGTTGGTTAGGCATGATGATTGTGTCTCACTTATTTCCTTTGCATGCTGACGGGTAGGCGTCATGGGCAATCTACAGTACAATTGTTTTGCCTCTCATTCCCCTTCTTCCATAGGTAACTAGTCCATACTCCGTACAATGGTTCTGACATGCTGTGGGTTCGGCGAACTACCTGTGTATGTACGGAGTACATGCAGCAAAAGTCGAGGCCAGACCAGACCACGTGGCTGTATCCGTCTCCCAGGGGCTTGATGATGTATTGAAGCACTGGATGCAACGTGAAGCTTCCCGTTTCTCGACTCCGAAATGTCGATTCGTGCTGACGCCCAGCTTGTTAGACGGACTGACTGACAGCACTGACAGCACTGACAGCACTGACAGCACTGACAGCACTGACAGCTGATAAAGCCGCCCTTGAGCTGTGCTGTGACTTGCGAAGATGAAACCGGACAGCGCCCGCCAGTGCAGCGTCCACGCAATTGGCTGATCATATTCCAGCCTGTCAGAGCTCGACACAGCGGCCGGAGCGGAGGCTGGTGTAGTAAACGCTGCATCAAGATTCAACGGGCACCTGCCACCAATACGTTTGCTTATTTCTGTTTCAACTTGCCTCAACGGGCCGTCAGTCTTCAACAAATCGTCGTCTCGTGCTCCCATCGTCCCTACGTCATCATCATGCACTAGGTAGGTATACATAGCATGATGTGGTAGGTATCTCCGATTGGGTGAGTCTGCAGAGGCCATCTGCGTGTGCAGTGCATTTGCATGTCGCCTCGTCCAACGACTTTCTCGAGTTCATCATCCGGACCACTTTATGCGTCCACGTCCACGTCCAACGTTCCATCGATCTCGCATCTTGATAATGCCATCAATACGTAGTTACCCCCGGCAACGGAGTCGCGTATGTACCTGGGCTTGCCATCGGGCCGCTCTAGCGTTCCATGGCAGGAGGTTTTAGATGGCCACGCGCAAAGAATACTTACCCACGAATCACCTACAACTATGAAGCGCAATGCACGCGCTTATACATACTCTGAATGCTCAGGAATACAGTCTGATGGATTGGGCATTTGCCACCTTGATACTAACTACAGAGTACTCCGTAACGTATCAGAGACGGATTACACCACAAGATCAGACACATGTACCTAACTTGTAAGTGGCACTCGAGCCGGAGCACGTGCTCCGCGACTGGGAGGGCGGTTACAAATAAAACATAGGGCTTCTTTTGAGACATTCTTTTTCGGGGCGTCAACTTCCCTGGTGCTCTCACCTTTGCGGCTGCAGGGTGAGCCGCATAATTTAAAACAGACCTTTATAATATGTACCTACTCCGTATGTGTGCGTTGTTCATTTGTCTGTCTGCGGAGTAGGCACTCACTGCCACTCAGCGTACCTATAAGAGAGACTGGCAAACAAAGCCACAAGTCCGGTAGTTGTGTCATGTGTGACCTGTCAATTACACTCGTCGTCTCATGCATCTTCGGCATGAGCCACGACCAGTACCTAACTTGCAAAAACAAGGCATGCCATTTCTCTCGTCATGTCTTATACATACTCATCCCCCTGTTATGTAAGATGTATCATCATTGATCAACTCCGACCAACTAGGTAGGTAGTTACCAACCCCTCCTTTGAGAAACCCTCTTGAAAAGGTGTAAATGCATGCATTATGTATCAATTGTAGTCATACCAACATAATATGAAAAAAGGCAGCCTCGTCTCTCTTGCTATGTCATCGAACCCAATCCCCAACATGTACATGGTTGGTCATTTTTTTTCTCTTTCTTTTCATACCACAATCATCCTCCCCATCCGCCAAATTCATGTTTTTCATGCCCATTCATACCAGGAATAACACAAAACAAACCCAAAAAAAAAAAAAAGAGTGTTGGCCAATATTACATGCTGTCACTCCCCCAATCATTGCTGCCCACCGCCCCGGCTTACTGAATGAATCCCATGAACGACACCATGACGCCATGAAGGGTCCGCAGGTTTCCGCGCGTCGACATTCGTCTAGTGTGTGCGTGCGTGTAAACAAAAGAAAAAAGGCCACATGTACAGAGTTGTTTGGCACGATTCATCTCCATGTTTTGCTCAAAATCTTCGTCAGCTTACTCTGGGATAGCAGAATTTGCGGTGATGGCGGCACTGGCTGCTGCGTTGGTGGCGGCGGCGCCAGCTCCTCCAGGTTGGGCTTCGTCTTTTTTAGCGCTCCAGCCCCATCCTGAATACCAAGTCTGTCGTTTGCTATTGTTGTTACCACCGTCCTTGACTACATCCTGATTCTCCTGGACCAATCGCAGGGGACGGGGTTTGCCGCCGTAAAACGTGGTTTGCTTATCGCTGTGTGACCGGGGAGGCGACTGAGAAGGTGGGGTGGATGTTGATAAATCTCCAGACTCCCCGCTCAAGCTTGAGGTCTCACTTCTCATGCCGGGGAAATTGCCGGAAGAGGCTTGACTTCCGCTGGGGTAGCGGGCCGCCACGTTAGGGTTGCTGGCCTGGCTCGAGGGCGAGAAGAACGACTGTGAGTGCCTGTAAGGAAGCGGCGGAGAGACGGGACCATCACGATACATTTGGCTGACTAGACTAGACGCTCCGGTGTACTGCTCGCTGTGAGGTCGGGTCATGGTCCGTCGTGTGCTCGCAGACCGACCGAGGTTCCCAATAGGAATGCTCGGTGCGGTCTCCGGATCGGTGTGAGCCGAGTTCGCGGCCGATGGCATGAATGACAAAGGTCGTGGCTTCGGTTTTGAAGAACCGACGGCCATTGTCTTGGCGCGCTGAAGTAGCGAGGAATTCGTGTTCGCAGAGTCCGTTCCCGGTGCCGCAGGCAGCTCCTTGTTTGTGTTGACTTGTCCAGTCTTGACCTCCCCAGACTGATCCAGGATGGATTCAAAGTCCTGGTGCTGCAGCAGACGCTCGATAATCTTGTTAATATACAGCGTGAGCGCCTTGTTCTGCTCCCTCATAGACTTGAGGTCACCCTCAAGGCGGCGATAGTTTTCGCCGCCTTCTGCCTCGGTCGCACTAGACAGCTCATCCGCCAGGCTCGAGCCCGCCGTCTTGCCTTCGAGGGCGTTGAGCGCATCCTGGTTTGCTCCGGTACTCATGTAGCTAAAGTCGCTTTGGCCGAAATCCCCTTTAAGAGTCTTCTCCTGAAGGAGCAATTGATAGCTCTCGTTGTCCTCCATAAGGCGAGCGTTGGCCATGCGAGCTTCCATGAGGAGGCGTTCGACTTCTTGCAACCTTCCACCACCCTGGTTCTCGGTCTCAACCAGCTTGATCTGTGCCTCGGCAAGCTCCAACCTCAAGGACTCAATCAATTTGTCTTTCTGCAGGATTAGTTTGGAATTATTTCGGGAGTCGCTTCGTTGTATCGAGGACGGAGGTGCGAAGCTGCCACCATCGAGAGATGGTGTTGAATTCACTGTGAAAGGAAGGAAAAACGTAGTTAGCGGCGTCGTAACACATCAAGCCATCAGATGTCGAGTAGAGTGGGGGGTGGTACCTGATCTTGACTGTCGTGGCTCATCATCATTGTTTCTCTGCGCCAGACTGTCTTTCAATCGTTGAATCACCGTCTGCGTTTCTTCTTCTCTGTTGGCAAGTTCCTCTTTTTCTTTGAGGATAGCGCTCCGCTCCGCTTCGTATATGGTCTCCATCTCTCTGATCTGACGAGTGGCATCCTTCTTCTCTAGGCGAAGCGCCTCCAGCTGTTCCTCGTGTTCGTGAAGCCGTTCTTCCCATTTGGCAGCATCTTTGAGGGCCTCGTCCAGTTTTGACTGCAGTACATCGACCTGTGCCATGTGTTGCTCTGACCGCTTTTCCTCCGTTTGGAGTCGTTGCTGCAGGTCCTCGACAGCCGAAGCTGCCTCCGCCCGGGAGGCGGAAGAGTCCCTACGGACAGCAGCGGCGCGAGCAGACACGGGAGCGCCATTTCGGATAGATCCTGTGCGCGTGCGTCCCAAGACGGGGATCGATGGCTTCGGAGTCGTACTTCGTGACTGAGGGGTAGTGGGTGAAGGAGGCGACGATTCAGCAGCAACTCGTCCTACACCGCCAGAAGGCGGCTTCTTGGCCACGGTCGACATATTCGTGTGTAATGAATTTGAGCGCAAGAGTCGGAATATCGGAATGCGTAGGTAGATGGAAGAATGAGAGGGATTTGGAAGAATAGATGAATAGGAAAGAGGTGCACCCTCGAGCACACCGCCACAAGAGGAGCGTTTGCCGAGGGTGCTAGTCGTTCTCGAGGCGACCGAATCACCGGGGTCAAGTGTTGCAGCCGCCTCAGGGATGCTTGATCCTCACTGCTCAGTCAAGGTTGGCGTGTGGCGCTTGTTGGCCTTGTTGGCTTCGCTGGACAAAGGCATTGCATCAGGCACTTGCCGCCACGCTCAGGGACGCTCAGGGCCGATACAACTGTACTACAGTCTAATACGTCTAATACCAACGACTTCGCCCACTCCGCGGGTGTGGCGTCGTACTGAGCCGTACCTGTCACCTGAACCTGGTGGCCGGTCCTCGTGCTTTGTCACTTGTGCCGCTTCTCGCTGCGCTTGGACATCCGCACTTCTGAGACGAAGTCATGGCACAATCACCCTCATCAATCTCTATGAATAGGTAGGTAGTTGCCAGTGATTCCAAATTCGCTTGGTCTCGGTATCCTTGGTGAAACATGGCGCGGACAATAATAGCTTAACAAGATGCCCCATTTGTCGGCCGTCCCGACTCCCGACAATTGAACAGCCGGAGACGCTCCGTCGTTTTCCCAGATGTCTGGCCAGATGTCTGGAGTTTTTTTTCACTTGTTCTGCCGGGGCTAAACTGCTCAGTGCTGGAGGCTTGATGACTGGCTTACTAAAACTACTTTCGCTCGTTCGAGTCTGGGGAAGACTCTTCGCGAAGAGGCTTCCAATGTGTTGATGTACTTGACTGGCCTGCCTGCCGATTTGCTGCTACAACATCCACCACGCGAACGACTGGATCAAGAGCATCATGCGCTCTCCTGGCTTACCCTGATCTCTGTCTGCGATCGGAATTCCATTATGTACATTGGTTTAACAGGATCGCCAGGTAATAATTGTTGCAAAATGTACATATAGTGGCAAATGGGATGCACTCGAGACTTCATGTGTGACGCTGAAACGGCAACCTAGCAAGGCCTCACCCGTGACCCTGCACGTCGGCTTTCAAATTCGGCGCAATATACATACATACCTACACGAACACATTACGCAGTCGGCAGTCCTGATCATTCAGTGCTGTCAAAACTCAACTAAGACTCGCAACAACTCATTTCCATTACTCCCTGTATGGAACGCCCAGGCAGAAATCCCTTGAAGTATCTTCTACGATGAACACATGCATGGGTGGCGGGGTATAATGGCCATCGGTTGCTATTTTGGATGTATTTGAGTTGCATTCCTGCTGATACCGGCTGCTGAAGTGACTACTGCCAGCGGCATAGCCTACAAGGCTACAACAATGCCATTGGAGGACCAGCTGTACCTTCATTCAGAGCTGAAGGAGATGGAAAGAATGAGTTTCCCTCAAAATGCTTGTTCTGACCGGAAGGTCACCCAAGATCATTTCATGTATGGAAGGAATTTAGTACGTAACAATCACAAATACAACATGGTCGTTTCTTCTCTTCGCTCATTGGTCGTTGTTCTACAGAGTATCTATATGCAGGAGGGACGCAGCAAGTCTCGTGATATTGTGCGCGCTGCGTGAGCTTGTGCCCTCAAAAGCGTGCGCAGCTTCTGTCCTGCGCTTCCAACAATGCCAGAACCCGTTATTCGCCCGGAACGCAATACAATGCAAAACCAATTGGCCAATTTATGCCTGTTGGTCGCTGAGGATGTCGGAGTCACCAGCGTCCAAAATGGCCATGGTGGAGCAGCGGAAGAGCTTGCCACAAGCAGTGCCTAGCTCAATCTGTGGTAACATTTGCGTAAGCATAAGTGAACCCTCCAAAGTCTGGATCAGACTTCTTCTCTGGGCAGGTCGCATGGGTGATCTCTCTCGGCAAGGAGAGAAGACCAACCAAATGATTGAAACATGTCGCGTTACGGAGAAAGCACGACAATGTTTTCGCCACGAATGTTCACACACAGAGAATATTTCAACTTACGTTGTTACCCGAGAAGTGGTGGATCGGGGCCTTGGAGAGCATGCTATAGTACTCCAGCTCTGACTTGCGCAGAGGTGGCGTGTTGCCGGCAATGATGATGAGCTTGGCCTTGCCAGACCGCAGTGCCTTCAACGTGGAACGGTAACCGAGAGTGACTGGGATCTGTGTTAGCATACGAATTTTAAGTGATAACGTAGACTCAGCGTGGCATCAAAGCGCTCTTTGACCGATTTGGTCGGCCAAGCAATTTTGACGGCAAAGCGAGATTGTGTATTTCGTACCCTTTCCCGACTTCATCACCAAGGCGAGCTTGGAGTTGATGCTGTTCGCATCTTTCTTGGACTTCTTGATAGGGGCCATTGTGATGAATTCCGACGTTGAGACGACTGGGCGACTTGACAAGTTCTTGGCGGTGCTGAAGGGAAATGACAATTCGTTGCGTGACAGGATTGGAGCTGAATATTTCCCTCGAGCCTACAGGTGGGTCACGCTTTACGGGTTTGCCAATCAAGCTCGGTTCGTGGCCCACTGCAGCCCTAAAGCGCCGAAATTTAGGCGAAAGGCACCACTCCAGGCTACCAGAAAGTTGCTTTGAAATCAGAGTGGTGGGTTTTACGAACAAGGTGGTTCAAGTTCTCCTCGGACGGCCTCACTTCGCCACTACCACAACACCAACCTAAGGATCACCAGGAAAATCCGACAAGATGGCCCGTCGTCCCGCTCGTTGCTACCGGTACTGCAAGAACAAGGTAAGACTATGCACCGCGAACTCGAGCGGACTTTAAGCTGCCATGTCGTTCTATTCTTTGAACAATATCCCTTCCCATGCGAAGCAACATCCGACCAGACAGTGCAGAAACAAACGCTTCGAAACAAAATACGAGAGTCAATTAGTCAAATGCGAAATGTGGTCGAAAATTTTCATCGAAGGACAATACTGACTTGGCCTCCCATTTAGCCGTTCCCTAAGTCGCGGTTCAACCGTGGTGTCCCCGACCCCAAGATCCGAATCTTCGATCTCGGACGCAAGCGTGCCAATGTCGACGATTTCCCTCTGTGCATTCACATGGTGTCCAACGAATATGAGCAGCTGAGTTCCGAGGCCCTTGAGGCCGCTCGTATTTGCGCCAACAAGTACATGGTCAAGCACTCCGGAAAGGAAGGTTTCCACTTGCGCGTACGCGCCCACCCCTTCCACGTCGTCCGTATCAACAAGATGTTGTCTTGCGCTGGTGCCGATAGACTGCAGACTGGTATGCGTGGTGCCTGGGGCAAGCCCAACGGCACTGTTGCCCGTGTCAACATTGGTCAGATCATCATGAGCCTTCGCACTCGTGACTCTAGTACGTTGCCACCTTGAATGCCTCGCACTTTTCTAGAGCATATCCTAACCGCATGGTTTCACAGACCGTCATCTCGCCCTGGAGGCTCTCCGCCGATCTCAGTACAAGTTCCCCGGTCGCCAAAAGATCATTATCTCCAAGAACTGGGGCTTCACTCCCCTCCGCCGCGACGAGTATCTGGACCGCAAGGCTGCTGGCCGCGTCAAGGTCGACGGTGCTTACGTTCAGTTCCTCAGCAACCACGGTTCTCTGGAACAGAACATGCGCCGTTTCCCCGATGCTTTCTCTGCTTAAAAGGGTTTCTTGGTTCTCATGTTTTAAGGATGGCGTCGGATTGGCACATGTCAAATAAAGACCTCATAGAATGGTCAATATTGGCAAATCGCGTTACTGCATTCATACGTAGCTGCCCTCTTCCGTGCTGGTATACCTGCGCGACGTGCCGTACTTTACATTGTGTTCCTCTTCATGTTGTTGTGACAGCCTGGGTGGTAACGATGATGTGAAGCTGGCAAACGGAGTCTCATCATCAAACCACGGACATTTCAGCACGTCGTTCCAACAGCTGTATATCCACAAGTTTCAACATATCGTACAGAACAAGCGAACTGTGATTTGACACCTGACATTCTAAAGGCCCAGACAATAAGGAGTACGTCATTTTGCTTGGTGTGGCCTCTCATGGCTACATGTTGCTCTAAGCAGAACGTCGCAGATGGCCGTGTCTGATGGCCGCCATCGGGAATTCTGCTAGCGAAGACGAGCCTAACGAGACACCTCGACACAGCTACGATGCAGCACAAGGATATGGTAAAAGGCTCAAGGCATTTTGCATGAGTCACTGGACTTGTCGTACGCTTTCCCGCTGCGACAGAAACATCGCTTACCGAGTCATGACCTTATTCCTTTCATTCAAGGGGCATCGGTTTAATGCCGTTGCTTTGTTTTATGTATAGGTACCTACATGCAGACTGCCAGACGATACTGTGACCCAAATCAAGCCTTATCATTTGTTCTTGGCTTGTGGAAGTCCAGTCGAGACGAAGTAGCGGCGAGACTATAGAGCGCCTTCTTTGTCTTGGAGAAAGTATGGCGTCATCTATGTACCAGACGACTGGGGAAATACATAGGCCATTTACTTCATGCAGCGAGCAATGGAAAACCAGGCGGCTTAATCGAATGGGCGTGCAGGACTCTGCTCATGGGCTCAAGGAGTGTCAAAGGCGTATCACGCGATCCCCAAAGAAGACTAGACTCGCTCCCACTCCTACTCCCAGTGCCGCTGCTCCGTGCTGGTGGATCACATCCCCCAGCCATTTGCCACTGCCAGATGACGCTTCCGACTCCAGTTACACACAGCATGGTGATGTTATCTCGCAGCGCAACGACTGCACAACTCATGCAAAGGGCCAAATGCCACTCCGGCATCGCGTGGATATCTTATCAGACTGTTGATTCTTCCGTGGTCCTAGCTCGCACGGTCCTGACTTCTGTTCAACCCCCGTCATTCTAACATACATATAACCCTGGACTTGTCTTGTTCCGCCGTCGCCGACATTGCTGAGGCGCATTTGTTTGTCGGACGAACGTTGTTCTCACTTAGTCTCTGCCACCCGAGCGAGATTCTCATTGTATCTGGACTTGATTCATCAGTAGATAACGGAACGTGATCGCGCCGGTCGATTGTCGGCCAACTGACAGTCCTCTGCCTCCTCTACTCCTTCCTCTCGCGTTACCACAGACTTCCAGCACCTGCCTGACCGTCTATCACCAACTTGCTCCTCAACCCCGGCTGCCGCGAGATATACCCGAGTTAGACCGCCGGTTCGATGGCTTTCCAGCAGCCAACTCGGCAGACAGCCTCGCGCGTTGCTCGCCATGTCCCCGTACAAGACAGGAACCTCGCTGTTCTGCCGATAGCGTCTTCTGCTGAGAGAGAGGCCGAGGGCTCGCAGACCTGGGTGCTCTTCTCCCCACCTACCGACGTAGCAACCACATCATCATATCTCACCGAGTCGGAGCATTCTCTGCAGGCCCCTGGAAGATCACGGCTGAGTGATCTGGCCAGTTTGCACACGATTGCTCGATCCGAGGAGGTCTCCATTGCGCAGCCCTTATCTTCAGTCTTATCAGCCGTCGATGGCCAAGATGGTGACGACGACGCCGAGCTGGATAGCTTGGACAGCCATCTTCCTGACTTTCGCTCAGTGCCTGGTCTGGATCTCTCACAACTCGGCCGACAGCAGGCGATACCTGTATTTCCCTCCCACGACGGACTGGGCTCTTTTCGCTTGGATCGGCCCGTCATTGGGAGTGATGCCCAGGAAGAGATGTTCAAGTTCGAAAAATACAACGCTCGCAAGATCCGTCGACCACTCGACAGTTTCGATCACACTCCTATTAGTCTAGGGGAAGTCTTTCCCCAGCAAGAGGAGAAGCGACAACGTATCGAGGCATGGCGACTTGAAAACAGTCGAGCCTTCGTAGAGGAGTTACAGCGGGAGACAAGGCGGCGACAAAAGTCATTAGAATCGCTGCATCGATCGAAAGCTTCTTTTGATGCTCGTGCTGAAGCCGACAATTTAAATTGGCATGATGAGGATGCCATGCCAACGAACAAGGATCAGGAAAGTCTGGTTGTCAGGATTACACGCAGTATCGTCAGAGATGTTTTTGGCGTTGACGACGAAATGCTGTCGATTTTATTAGGGGAGAAACTGCCAACAGACTACGAAGGGCTACTATCCACAACGCCTCGCGCATCTCAACGAGATGCTCAGCAAACTTTGGCGCCGTCAGATCAGTCATCGTGGCAAATACGCATCCTTGCAAGGGTGTCTCGAGAACTTGGCCTTCTCGTCAACCATCTCGCGCCTCACCCAGGAGCCTTCATCACATACTCTGTGATGCAGCGCATGGACCTTCCATACGCCGGGCTGCCCGCCATCCCAGAATCCTGCGACACTGGTATGGAAGAGCCTATGACAAATCCCGATGAAAAGGGCCAAACATTCGTGCCTGAGTTCCAACCCACGGTGACTAGCCATCATCAGCCCCTCGATACCCACAGCCGTAAGCCGAGCGGTGAAGAGCAGACGGAAGACACTGATGTGGCTGGCGGCCACTTCTCCAAGGAGGAGTGGGAGAAGAGCTTGGATATCAAATTAGTCTTTCGATACCTCATTTCGCGCTTTACTTCCCACTCCGTCGATACATCGCCCCAGATTTGCGCCATAAAGCATACCACTTCGACGCCGCAGGACAATGCTGCCAAAATCGCCCGTGTGCGGCAGCATCATCCACTTACCACGCGGAGTCGACCAGCAGAGCGGCGATGTTTGCGAGCTGTCACACCTACGAGCCCTGTGGCCCTACGTCATCACAGTAGCTGTGCTTCTCAGAGCACAAAACGCTCTGCCAGGAGGAGTAGCTGCTCATCGCGGCATTATTGGGACATTGGAGGCTCCTTGGGGACTGGATCTGTGATGGCGTCAAATGGACCAATGGGCAGTTGGGGGGAAGTGTAGCCGGGCATTTTCAGAGGAGAGATGTGCGCGCTTAATGCATCGTGATTTAGCCAGCCTTGTACTCTGTATTTACATTATGTAGTCACGGACAGTTTCACTATAACATACTATCTTCGTGTTCTGTACGATTGACTTGGTGAGGAGATGCATCTGGGCAACTGCTGGTCAGGTGCGCAAAGAGTGGATGTGTGCATGTGACGTAGTTTCGCTATCGTGCGGAGCGCGCACGAGTGGACAAGTGAGTATGTATGTACAAGTCACGTACGGAGTACCTACCTAGCAATGCACCGTACATAGATATGTTACTGTGCAAACGGAGTATGTAGCAGCATGAGTTTTGCAACTTGCCTAGCGAGAAAGAGAGTGAGACTTCTTCGGTTCCATTGCCAAATCATGGCGTCGGGTTCGGACCGTTGGGCTCGGGAGTTGGCCACATTGGTCGTTGCCGTTGGGAGGTATGTAGTTAGGTGTGTGGCTGGTTCCGCAGAAGAAAGCCGTTCAAGTCAACGTACTGAAGTATGTACATAATATACATATGTGTATGTACCTACGTCCCCGAGTTTCCGTATTGCCTACCTTAGGTACTTAGTCTCTGCTTGAGAGATACTAGCGTGAAACCCCGTGAAAACCGTACCTCGCTCATGCCGTGGTGCCGTGGTACATAGGTACATACACATTACCGAGCCGCGACTGAACAACTGGGTAAGTTTGACCGCGGGGTACCGTCGTGCCGACTTCATCAGTCATCAACTTCATCGACTTTCATGTACCTAACCTTCCTCCCTCAGCTCCGGAATCCCCGACGGAACGAATCGCCTCCCCCACACGTCTGTCGTACATACATATTCAAACTCCATCAGCCGCCAGGCGCGCTGTCGTTTTCTTATTGCTATTTTCTTCGTTATACACTCGTAGTTGGCTGGGCTATCTCGAGTTTTGGCCCCCGTTTTGCACTATCTCGCAGTATCTCGCAGCTCTGCCGTTCCCAGGACGCCCACGTGCACTTTCCGACCGTCAGCTTGCCGTCAGCTTGCCGTCAGCTTGCAGGACCCAGCTTGTCATTCTTTTGCGGTCGCAATTCGCTTCAGTACTCTCGCTTCTCTGCGTCTGACTATAATATTCCCAAACGCATTCTGGAAATCTGGACCTGTTCCCCCGGCTGCAGCGATCCGGAACGAGCCGAGGTCCAGCTTTGGAAGCTGAGTTGCGTGACCACTGGCCACGACGACATCCGTCTCCCCGGCTTGCCAAGTCACAAATCAGCACAACTACCAGACAAGTAAACACACCGACATAGTATTTACTTGCCCACAAACGTTTCCGTCCTACGCCGGGTCTTGGACTCGGAGAAGTTGGGCTCAAACGAAGACCTACCACCATCAGTTCAGAGACCAGCCGAAGACGCAGACATGTATTGGCTACGGAGGACTCTCCTTGTCCTAGTACTCCTTCTCGTCGCTTCCTTCATCGCGTGGTTTGTGCCCCAAGCACTGGACCCGACCAGCCACGGTCCAGCTCGGCAGGCTCGCGACATTCTTTGGGTCAGCAGTAGTCCTTACTGGATTGATCGTCAGCTGTGTCGCTGGCTCAGTCTTTGTGGCCTCCACCACTTGCGACGCGATCCGGCTGCACGTTCTGGAGACTTTTTCAATATTTCTTCAACTGATGATGACTCGGAGTGGACTGAACTCCGCAGGCGATCTGCAGTACCCGTATCCTGGGAGGACGTCTCATCTGGAACTTCCGGCTCGGCCTCTACTGGGCGGCCTGACAAGAAGCGCAATGCTTCCCAGCGACGCAGGATCTTGAAAGATGTTCCCGACTACGTCGTCAAGCACGCGCCTCTGGTACATCTGTATTCAGGCGAGCAGTTTTGGCCTTCAGATATCAGGGAACACGTGCAACACATGGATGTCGTTGTTGACGATGAGGTGATCAACACGACCGATCATAAACTGACCCTGAATAACCTCGACCTCCTCAATAAATATGAAGGGCTGGTGACTTTGCACAGCTTAGATGATGTGGAAAGCCGACCGACTTGGCTTCATAGCCATGACAACATTCCTAGTCCGTTTGATGATGATGATGATGATGATGATGATGATGACGATAACGACGGCGACGGGAAGCAAGGTCATGTTACCGAAGACGAGCTGCCTAGAAGTGAACGCACAACTTGGTTTGATGTGAGCAAGGATCGTCCCTTGCACAGAATATCTGAACCACGGCTTCACAAACCGCAACATCAACCTCAACAGCCCTTGTCTGGCGAAGCGCGCAATCAGCGCCGGGGTCACAAACCCGATGCCAACGGGTACACGCGAGCCCCCGCGGTGCTCGTCCTGGTAGACAAAGGGTCCGGCGTCCTCGATGCGTTTTGGTTCTTCTTCTACTCGTACAACCTTGGCCAAACCGTTCTCGGGATTCGCTTTGGCAACCACGTCGGCGACTGGGAGCATTGCATGATACGATTTGAGCATGGGGTTCCTCGGGGTATCTTCTTCTCGGAGCATGAAGGCGGTCAAGCTTATGCATGGGAGGCGGTTGAGAAGCGTGGTATCCGCCCCGTCATTTACTCTGCTGTGGGATCTCATGCCATGTATGCGACGCCAGGGGAACATCCGTACGTGCTGCCGTTTAAGATGCTCAAGGATGTCAGCGATAAAGGACCTCTCTGGGACCCAGCGCTTAACAACTACGCATACCATTACGATTATACGCTGGAGAACAGTACCCGGTTGGATGAGGATCCTGGTGATGCTGTTGCTGCTGCTGCCGAAAATCCGCCCAGTCTGGTCCCTGCGGCTAAGAACCCCGATGCGCCCACGTCTTGGTTTCATTTCGAGGGCTACTGGGGCGATCGCCTATATACTCTAGCGGATATACGGCAATGGCGACTGTTTGGACAATACCATTACGTTACGGGTCCGAGCGGGCCCAAGTCCAAGCGGCTTAGTCGCGCTCAAATGTGTCAACGGAGGCGCTGCCGGATTTTGTACAAGCTTGATCCCAAGGGAACTTGGTACTGATGGGAACTTGGTACTGATGATGGTTGAGCGAATTCAACTATCACATTGGAACAGAATCTTGTCAACTATGATGACCTATATTGTTCAGTATGCGTCCAATCACGCGTTTGACAAACTGAAGTCTCTATTCTGCAATTGCTGTGGACAATTCAGCGCTCTCTCTCTTTTGGCAGCAAAGATACGATTATGAGTATGAATGCGTGCTTTCATTGATGACTGTCGCAACTATCGCATGAAGCAATGGAAATGGCTAGCCTGTTCGAGACCGATGAGACCAGCACATAGTCATTTGCGACGGGGACGAGCTTGACCTAAGAACATGCGCATTGCGTATTATGGAGTATTCTTGGTTTTGATTGAACTTGGGCGTATTTTTAACTCTGAGTCTTTACTCTCAATTTGTCTATTTTTTTATTCTTTGAGTTGTTGGGAAGATTTGAGGTGTTTGCTTCTCAGTTCGGGTTAGACGATACCCCTTGTTCATGGGAGTTTAGGGGTCGTGGGATGGAATAGATTCTATACACCGTGCTTTACACTTAGACAGTACAAATTGTTTATCGGATAACAATAGGGATAACTACAGGAATTCTTTTCACCATCTGTGTGCCTTTTTTAAATCCCACATTCAGTGCTCAATATTCTCGTTTATCGTGGTCCATAACGGTGGACGAGATAGAACTGGTCAAGGTCCGGTGAGGCGTCTCGGTTAGCCAGTGGACAGACAATAGCTGCCAAGGAGGAACATGAATTTGTCAACAAGTATCACGTCCTTTGGTACATGTACAATGGGTGTCTAGTATCCGCATACTTTGCAGCTCTGAGTTCTGGCAGACGAAACGACATCATGGACACCAATTCATGATTCATCACCAAGGAGTTGAATGCGACAGTAGTGCGATGGAGCACCACCCCTAAACAGACTTTCAAACACATGTTGCTCTTGTCGTTCCATTCACCTGCTTGTAGATCCCCCCCCCCCCCCCCCCCCCCCAATTTCCTTTGACCCTTTTAAACTCGATCTACATACAGGGTAGCCACCATGTAAGCAGCTCGTCCAAAGTCCTGCCCTCTGGTCAGCTATTATGTACATAGTTACATACTGTGCTCCCCCCTCGCTCATCTACGCAAGACCTCGAGATCTCCCCGGGCACGACTCCATGATTTGAACACATTCGTAGCACTAAATAATCAAAGATACAAAAAGAAGGCCACAAAGAACCTGAAACGAAAGAACTCGCTTTGACCCAACCCAACCAACGCCCTTTGCTTCGTAACAAAAGATTGCTCGTGCAGCTATACCTGCAGCCAAAAATAGCCAAACCGTTTCCGCACAAGTCATGTAGTTACTGTATGTAAATCGAGTAGCTTCCGAGGCAGATAATGAGTGGACCGCCGTACCCAACGCCCAAAATTCCAATCAAATCGCCTCAATGTAAGAAAGTAGTAACAAAAGAAACCAAGAAAATAACAGACCACCATCAAGGTCAATGCCAAGGAGATCCGGATATGTAGATAGGTAGGTATCAGTAAAACGGCCCCGTCGCTCAGACAATAAAGTCACGAAGCAATTCACTCCAACCGATGACCACTGACAATAACATTCCTCCAACGCCCGGGTTTCAACGCCGTTCCAAAGCAAAGCGCCATTCGTATCACGGGACACCTGAATGCCCTCAATCCTCATGAATGTTAAATCCTGCTTCCCCGTCATATACCATCGGCCAAGCCCCCTCCGTAGTAGGATACTCAGACGGCTGACTACTCGCATCACTATGATGATCCTCCGGAGATGCCGGCCTCGGAACTTTAGCCTCCCCCGCACACGTATGCGGCCAGTCTTCGATTCCCGGCCATGGCTCATCCTCCGGGAGCTGCCGATCATGCGAGTCATGATGCCTTTTGTCCAGGAGGCGCGGAAGAACCACTGCACGGGCTGGAGCGCTCTGCTCGCCGTCATCATCATCATCGTCATTGTCGTCGTCGTCGTTGTTGTCCGCCTCTTCCTCTTCGTCAGCGGCATGTCCATCTTCTGAATAGGACATTTCGGAACCGCTTTCGTAAATCTCAATGTCGAAGAGCTCGTCCGTTGCATATGCGGCGCCTAGGTAATGGTGGTGATCGGCTTGTTTTCGCACCGCGCTGCCAGATCGTATCGGTCGTAATTCTTGCAAGGGCGCGTTGCTATGTGGTGTTGCGTACGCGAGGGGTGTCATTCCCCGGGATACATGGCGTTTGCTGTAGCCTTGAGGGACGGGACTGGGAGATACGGTCCAGCGGGGGGTGTACCGATGGTGACTTGGTGAGCGGGTACTTCGCAGGCGTTTCTGTACGCCTGGTTGTGAGAGACCGCGTGCGAATGGTGAGGACTGGCGGCTTTGTCCGCGAGACACGATGCCTCGGTAACCGGCGTTGGCGAGGACTGGGCGCATTGCGGAGACACTGGGGGAGGGAGTAGTTCGGATGCGAGGCGGTCTTGGAGTTCGGCGGCTGCTCATTATTTGTGTCTGGTAGGGGTCTCGAGCGATGGAGCAGCTCCTCGATCGCAATTGTCTCTTGGGAGCTGGGGATGTTGATCCGCGCTCGCAGCTTTGTCGGACATTGGTGACGCTGAGCGTTTTTGGAGCTCCGTCGAGCTGCTCGTTCCAGTGCCAGCAATGCTCCACGGCGTCTGCTTCTCTGGCTTCTTGGGATTCTGTCACGTCCGCACAGACTTCCTCCATGTCGCGGATACGCTGCCAGGTCCAACCAGCTTCGTAGGCGCCATAGTCCTGGATATACGCGTCAGGGTGGGTGATGAACAGTCTTGGTTGGACCGCCTTCATGGTCACCGAGTGCAAGAAGTTGACATCCCAGGACGCTGGAGTCAAGAGTTCTGCAGCACTCAAGAATCGTAGTCTCGAATCCTTGTGCACTTTCCTCAGAGGGACCCATGCCTCCTGTAGGGCGAGATATTTGGTCACCAAGCGATTTGACGTTTCCCGCCGAGGCGTGATGTCCATGGTTTGGAATTCCGCTCCAAATGCCTTGTGGATAGCGGTCTGCACACTCTTGGCGTCTGGGTTACTGAAGGAAACCATTTGGATCAAGCCACGACTCCGCAGCCGCCGGTCCTGCGTGCTCTTATCTCCGCAAGCACGAGGATGTAACCACTCAAAATTCCGGTTCCTGGCTGTCCAATCGCCACCATCAAAGGGAGATTGAGATCGCATGTTGGCGCTACCTGAAGTCATTGGCATTTGCGTCCAATCGTCGCTGCTGACGGCGTGATCGGATTTGAATTGTGCCATGTTCTGCCAAAGCCTGTTCAAGGGAAACGGCAAAAAGACGACCTCGACAATCCACGAGAAACTAGGCGAAGGGAGAAAGGACTGCATGTGATTGACGCGAGCTTGCAAGTTGCTGATTTGATTCAAGATATCTTCTGGGTTGAGGCGGCTTGCACTACCTGCAACCGTGGAGGCAACACTTGTAGCGCCGTCATCGTCCTTGGCGTCAGAATTATGGTCGCCCTGGGCCATCGTCTTCTCTACGCCGTCCATCCTCGACTCCAGATCTGTCATCCGCAAGTCCATGTGATCGTGCTTATCCAGACATTCCTCGTAGCCATGGGCAGAAAATGAAACGGTCTCAAGCTGATCTAGGCGCGTTTCGTGGCCGCTTACGGTGTCATATAAACTGCCTAGTGTTGGGCGGGTATGTTGCTCACTATGAGCTGCGACAGCTCGGGGCTCCAATTGAGTAGCAGTTTCTGGCCGAGGGGATTCGACATTATTCTCATTAGGGCCTACAAATACAAAGGAGCCGTCCCGCTGACGGTCGTCCTGAAATGAGAGGCGGGGCGGGATCGTGCCTTCTCGAAGAGGCTTTTGCGAAATAGTCACATCCGGCGCAGAGGTCGTTCTGGAGAGTGTAGCGGGACCTTTTCCTCCGAACGGCCTTGATATCCTATTTCCAGCAGAGGAGGTACTGGAAGTGGCCTGTGATGCCATCAGTTGTTGTGGAGGAACAGGGGACATATCACCGGCCTTTGACGGTCCAAATTGTCGACAGACGTCAGCAAAAGGGGCCTGATTGCGTCCATCCCAAGGGAGTGTATCAGGTATGGATTCAGGATGTGGAGAGTGAGTGTGAACTTTGCCTGTCTCCTCTGCCAGCCCAGGCAATTCATGAACAAAGGAGAGCGGTATTCCAGAGCTGAAGGCGGCGAAATCCATGGAAGGCGAAGTAGCTTCAACAAACCCCATGGGCATGTCCGCGAGTGGGCTCAGATGCTTGTGCTCGTCACGGCCCCGTTCACCATCCTGCCCAGAAAAGGCGCCCCAGGTCTGCTGGTCAGTATACTGTTTTTGTAGGCCATCTTGAGGCCCTTGATCGTGATAGCACGCGTGATGGGCACACATGCACCAGCCTGTCTGATCAACAAGCGAGCCACCCAAGTTCTGACGCGGCCAGAAGCGACGACAGCCACATCGGGTTCCGTTGGTCAGATAGACAAAGTTGCAGTCCCCACGAGGAAGAGACGGCACGACCGATTGGGACACAAAACCGGCATCATGGAAGACCTGAAAGGTATTAGGCGTGGTATCCGCAGCGCAGAGAAAGTCGTCGGCCATCTGGAGCGGCGGAGTGGGAGTATTGTTGTGATATGCCACTATTTGGAGGTCGTCGGGCGGCGAGCAGCGGCGCTAGCATATCGTTCTGTAAGTGAACAACAAGAGCACAGATTAGCTCCCCATTTCCGTCAATTGACTTCGGCTGGGACTAGAGGAGAAAGATGGAGGGGCGCGAACAATCGGGATGTACAAACGAGGCGACGTCATGAGTCGGCGCCGTTGAACCCGCGTCTGTTGTTGTTGTTGTTGTCTTCATACAGCGCGCTAAGCTCGTGAACCGAGGGGGGGTTGGAAACGTTGGAAACGCGCGACGGCAGCAATGGCGGCGATTGGCGGCGATTGGCGGTGAAGAGACGAAGACAGGTCTGACAGTCGTCGGCTCGTTGGATGACAGCAATACAGATGTCATGCCACGACTCACAGCTTGTGAAGGGACAGCAGAATGCAAACACACAGAGGGGGAAGTCTGTCTATCATGATAGGGATTCATCCATTCATCCATTCATCCATGAGGAGGCGGACGCAAGGCAATACGATGCGGAGACCCGCGCCACACGTTGACTGTGAAGCTGACGAGGGGTGACGCTCAAATGCACGATTGAAGCACGGGAGAGCTCGGAGAGCTCAGAGACCCCACGTCGCGGGGCGCGCCACACTCGCGCGACACGATGCTCCGTACTCGCATAAACATACACGCGACAAGCATGTTGACAATCTACCGGTAACAACCACCTAGACTTGTAGTCAATTGTGTGAGACTCAAGCAATAGCAACATTACAGCTGTGCGTATAAACGGGTTCAATGGGTTCGACTCTCGAGATACAGCTATCTATACGGAGTACACATGTACATACATATGTACATATGTAGCTTCAGAGCTGCGGAAACATACTCCACTTAGGCATCGCTTCAGCTAAGCCAGGGTTGGCCCGAAATGCCTCTACATAACATACGGAGTATCTACCCCGTGAACAACACGACGCCATCCGCCATAATGTACCAACGCCGCCTCAAATGCTCCGCAAAGACTTGTCGCTAATTAATAAGTCAGATCCTCCCACCGCCTTGGAGTGGGCGTCGACATGCCCCTTGCTTCAGTTAGGCCGTCTTCCGAATCATCTGCATCTCCGCCCACGCTCAATCTCACATTCCTTCTTTTTTCAGTCGCCTTGCCCTTATCCGGGCTGCAGTCTGGGGCCTCGTCGCCCAAGATAAGCTTCTTTTTGCGGGGTTTAAAGTCTAAGGCCTTCTTGTCGTCCCAGTCCTTGCCAGCGCCATCTCTTGCAAACACCGTAACTTGATCTTTGTCGCCCCTCTTCATTTTCAAGGCAATCAAGTTTTCGAGGAAGCTGGTCTGTTCGGCCCGCTCGCCCGACTTGTCCTTGCCAACTGGAATCCGTATGTTCCACTCCTTCTTGATTGGTGCTAGTGTGTCTTGCTCGGGGTCCTTGGGCTTTGCTATCTTCTCTTTCGTGAGAATCCTCGATGACGATGCCGCGAGGAGGTCAATGTCGCCGGGTAGATTTCGTAGAGCCGGTAGCGGTTTGGATGGATCGCGCAGTGCGAAAATGGCCTCTGTGCCAACTACTTCTGCCCAGTCCCCCTCAAATAGACGCCCCCTGTATGATATGAGTGGATGTTCCGAGTGAAGTTCGAGAATTTGCACATCTTGAGTTGGTGTGCTCCTCTCCTTTCCGCCTACTGCTCGCGCCTTTTGCACATCGAGCTCAATGTCGCTTCCCTTTTCTGATGTCTCCTTGTTGATTGCTCCTGGTATTGTGGTGGCATTGGCACTGTGGGCAGGTTCTTTGCCCTTGCTCAGCGCTCGCAGGGCCGGGTCGAGCAGTGTGCCATCCTCATCGTCATCCTGCTGGGTCGGATTGATGCTGTTGTCATGGCCTTCTTCGCCTTCGCCTTCGCCGTCGCCATCGTCGTCGTCATCGCTGTTGGTATTGATATTGGTGTCGTCTCCGCCGGTCGTTTTCGATGTCTGCTTCGTGTGAATGTTTGGCGCGGACGATTCGTGATCTTGCCAATTTTTGTAATACCCGCCGCGACTGTGATGGTATGCTCGAGCCGATCTTTCTTTGAAATCTGGGTAGGAAAGCTCCAGCGTCAAATAAAAAGTCTACATGCGTCTACGTCGTCAGCTGGCGTCGCGAAAGACGGATTGAGTCCAGCATCCTGGATGTGTGGGTGCCAACCTCTGTTTCTGTTGTAGAGTACTCGTACTCCCACTCTTCCTCATCATCCTCGATAGCCCCAGCTAAGGCTGGATCAAGCGGTAACGCGCCAGGAGTTTCCGACATGGATGTCCCAGATGGCCCGTCCATTTCACGAGCAATGAGCTTCTTGTTGCCGTGTTGCCAATGATTGGCTGCGCGAGTAGACTGCGACAGCGACGAAAAGTGCAAAGCTAATCACATGCCCGAATCTTGACTTCGGTCCGAGTTCGTGGTCGCGAGCACACTGAAGATCCAGAGTCCATAGTTGATCAGGTGCAGACAATGTCATGATCTCAGAATGCAGCGCAGCAAAAGTAGTATATACTTAGAGCCGCAGCGCAGCTACTGTATCCATGAAACTTTTACGTGCACGGTGCAACCCACACCAGTCCCTTTATCGATTAGCCCTGAGAAGGTGGTGGGGTGGGGGTGAGCTGAGCTGCCCTGCCCCGCCATCACATCCGAATTAGTTACACACCAGGTTAGGTACCTTATACGCGCCGCGTTGTCTTCTGCCTTTTTTTATGCATCCTTTTGGCGACAGTCACTGAGTCACGCCTGTACACAACATCTTTATCAAGCAATGCTTTTCACGTGTGTAAAGCTGACAATTTGAAGGAATCAACGTGACTGACGACTTGCACACCGAAAAATAAATATAGTTCTGACCCACGAAGACCAACCTACCTCGGCGCCATCCCCCCGCGATCGCGAATTCCTGCCCACGAGACGGCTTTCGCCCACGAGGCGACCAGGGCGTACGATGCCCAAGGTTCACTTGCTCGACTATGTAGCCGGCAACATTCGTAGCCTGGTGAATGCGATAGAGAAGCTCGGATATGAAGTCGACTGGGTGCGCTCGCCGGAGGACGTCTCCAGGGCTGAGGTTAGTCCTACCGAATGCATCATTGCCGCAAGATGAAGTAAATGCTGAAACGATTGATCTTGCCCGCTTCTATAGAAACTTATTCTGCCTGGCGTCGGACACTTTGGCCATTGCTTATCCCAGCTATCTCAAGCGGGTTATCTCCCCGCCATACAACAACACATCAACGAAGGGAAGCCGTTCATGGGCGTATGCGTCGGTCTCCAGGCCCTCTTCGAAGGATCCGCTGAAGACGCAGATGTTCCAGGTCTGCGTGTAATAAAGGGCCGCTTGGGACGGTTTGACGACTCAGACAAGTCCGTTCCGCATATTGGCTGGAACAGCGCAAGCACAGCCTCGCAAGCCATGTACGATCTCCGTCCCGACTCCAAGTACTACTACGTCCACACCTATCGAATGCCGTACATCAAGGGAGAACTCGAGTCTCAAGGCTGGACCGTCGCCACGGGCACCTACGGAACAGAGACCTTTGTCGGTGCCGTAGCCAAAGGCAACATCTACGCCACGCAATTCCACCCCGAAAAATCCGGCGTAGCAGGCCTGCGAACCATCCGCGCCTTCTTGACCGGAGATGGCGCCGCAAGCCTCGGCACAACCACAAACATAGTCTGCGCACCACTCTCAAGCTCTCCCCGCGATGGTCTTACCCGCCGCGTCATTGCCTGCCTCGACGTCCGCACCAATGACCAGGGCGACCTCGTCGTCACAAAAGGCGACCAATACGACGTACGCGAGAAAGACGACGCCCGCAACATCCGAAACCTAGGCAAACCTGTCGAAATGGCGAAAAAATACTGCGAAGACGGTGCCGATGAAGTCACCTTCCTCAACATCACCTCCTTCCGCGACTGCCCCGTCGCCGACCTCCCCATGCTCCAGGTCCTCCAACAGACCTCGAAAACGGTATTCGTCCCCCTCACAGTAGGAGGTGGAATCCGCGACACCGTCGACACAGACGGCACTAAAGTCTCTGCCCTCGAAATCGCAACCATGTACTTCAAGTCCGGGGCCGATAAAGTCTCCATTGGGAGTGACGCTGTCATTGCCGCAGAGGAATACTACGCCCTAGGACGCAAATTATTTGGCAATACGGCCATTGAGAAAATCTCCCGTGCGTATGGCAATCAAGCCGTCGTGGTAAGCGTGGATCCGAAACGCGTCTACATTCCCAAGGTGGAAGCCACGGTACACCACATCATTGAGACCAAGTTCCCCGGTCCCAACGGGGAGCCATACTGCTGGTATGCCTGCACAATCAAGGGCGGAAGAGAGACGAGGGATATGGATGTTGTGGAGCTGGCGCAGGCGGTGGAAGCGATGGGTGCAGGAGAATTACTGCTCAATTGCATTGATCGAGATGGGTCGAATAGCGGGTTTGATTTGGAGCTCGTGGCGCATGTGAAGGCGGCGGTCAAGATTCCCGTGATTGCGTCGAGTGGTGCTGGGAGTCCGGGCCATTTCCAGGAGGTATTTGATAAGACGACTACGGATGCTGCTCTGGGGGCGGGGATGTTTCACAGGGGAGAGTATACTGTGAAGCAGGTGAAGGATTATTTGAACGGCCAGGGTCTTTTAGTTAGACAGTTTGAAGAGGATTTGTCGTGATTTTTGCGTGTTTCTCATGTTTGAGTGGAGAGGTGCTTACATATATATAGAGGTTAGTGTTGGGATGGAGACTTCAGACAAGGACCAACTACGGCGTCACAGATCAAAACTTAGAACGAGGCAGAATCGTTATGTATTCGAAGGCATTGATTGAGATGGAGAAAAAATAGAGACAAAGGAAAACCACCGAATACAATGATTGAGAACAACAGAATATAGAGACAAAAGGTGCAAAGCCTTCGGCCCGATGCCCATGGTAATAATGGCCAGCCTCTGAGCTGCTCAAGACAAACACCAACGTCACTTTTCCGTGCAGAGGCCTCGGCTTCGCGAGTGTTTCGCTTCTGGCCTTCTAGTTCAGCTTCGTCCATCTTGGGCCTGGGACGATGAGCCCATGTCGCGATCGCGTACTCCTCGTTCTTCAGTGAGGAAGCGATTGAATATACCTTTGTCACCGGGCCCCTATCTATTTCATCATGCAAGACTCTCCAACATGCATTTCCGCAGTCCAGCTGGATTGACGAATGTGCATTCATGCACTATATATTCTTATATGCATCATGCGAATAGTATTCTCGAAGCGAATAAAGTTGATCATGGATTAGAATTAAAGTGCTTTCTCACGAGAGAAAATTTGGGTTTACCATAGTGATCAGGTTCAGAAGACATTTGATTTGACCTTGAGTTTCTTGTACGTATGAGCTGCTATGTACTTTCTAGAGTTGAGAATTCGGTGTTCTTCGTTGCTTCTTCTGCAGAGCAGACGGTCTAGTATTCATTACGACCGCATTTGTTGCCTTGGTACATACACCCCAAAAGCAATCCATTCAATATTGTCTCCAACCCGAGTTGCATTGCATACTTTCGTACTGTCAAGTTGGTCAATCAATGGCTGCACACTGGGAGGAACGGCGTACCAGGTATTTGGTACACTGAGCGCACTTTCAACTTCTACATTCAAAGCCTAACGAGTCGAACGCCGGCCGTTCCCCATCTTCGCCAGGCGCACAACATGGGCAAAAACGATAAGGAGAGCGGTGACAAGTCTGTCGCCAAAGGCAAGACAGCCGAAAAGGACGCTGGAGGTAGTAAATCCAAGGGAGCGCAGTCCATCAATTTGCGGTACATCCTCGTACGTTTATCTCTTTTCAGTTCCTCAATGAGAAAATATAAAGGCGTCATATAAATATGTAGGTAGACATCACTTTTGGATATGATAAATACGTATTTATATAAGATATGTACACATTATCAAAGAGGATACACGGACGTCGTAGTTATGTACATGGGCATGACTCGGGGAACTGTACGAAGAGAGCATTCCTATTCGGACAGCATAAAATTGCTAACCGGACAGCATTCTCCATAATTCTCGTGACACTCTCCACTTTTTATGTACCCTTTCGCTCGTAGACAG